>JASCZW010001567.1:0-284902 GCA_034211315.2 Aedes japonicus | reverse complement strand
TGAGTGCCGTGATCAACCACAGGACGAGAATATCCGCATACGTTTTTGTTATTTTTTTAATTGTTATTCCCGTTAATAAATACCCGGTTTACTGTAGTTACGTCCGCATAACGTTCTATTGTGCTACCGACATAAAGTTTGATGTGAAGTGTACGTATTCGTCGCGTCTTTTTATTTATTTTGGTTACTGACTGGAGCATTCTGCAAGCGGTGATTGTCAACATCCATTATTGTCGTCGTCACTCAACTTTATTCCATAATCCACCTGTTCCCGTGTATCGCCAACTTTTCGATCCTTGCATACCCAAAGGCGTTAATTAACCGAACACATCAACTCTATCGCGATATCATTATGACTTGCCATCGGTGTCAGAAGAAGGTGAAGGATGCCGAGGGTGTTGTGTGCAAGGGTTATTGCGGAGCGACCTTTCATGCGGTATGTGTAAATGTGGATGGACCACTGTTGGACCAGATGAAGAACTACAAAAATAATGTATTCTGGATGTGTGATGGTTGTGCTGGTCTTTTTTCCAATGCGCACTTCCGTAACCTGATGACCGGTTTTGATGATGGACTTACAAACCTTCCTGCGGCTATTCAATCCATGCAAACGGAGATAGAAAAGTTGCGCTCTGGATTTGAATCACTGGCGGCAAAAGTGGACGGTAAATCGAGTACAGCTTCTCCCTTTGTTACTCCTAATGCTTGGCCAAACGTGAATCGCACTGGTACTCCCGTCAGTACGTTAAAGCGTCGCAGAGCAAATGACGGAAATTCAATTACCTTCCCCATCGTTTCGAACAATTTTGGTACGAAAGCAGCTAATGCCATCAAGACTGTTAACCTTGATCGCCGTGCTGATGATCAGTTGATTTGGATCTACCTCTCAGCTTTCTATCCGGATACTACGGAGAATCAGATCGCCTCACTGGTAAGTGAGTGCCTTGATTTGGCTAACATAACGCCTAAAGTGGTTAAATTAGTTCCTAAAGGAAAGGACCTCAATTCGCTCCAGTTCGTATCATTCAAAATTGGAATTGATGTGAGGTTCAAAGAAAAAGCTCTCTCTAGTGATTCATGGCCAGAAAATGTTCGATTTCGTGAATTTGAAGATAATCGAACAAAAAACGGTGCACAAATCGTCAAACTAACATCTACGGCACCTTTGGAAACGAAACCCCCGCCACAACCTATGGCAATGGAGCTATCCAGCACGAATGTATAAGACCAACAGCCTCATCTTCACCGGGACGCACGCAAAAAAGCACTTTGGAAGCCCCTTTCGATCCCGTAACAGTCGAGCCATCAACCGTACCCATCTTTCAACGTTCTGTTTCCTGTCATCCTAGTCGTCCTGGTCCTGTTTACGGAGGTTTGGAAGGGGTCTTCCAGCCTGCACTTCCAGGCAAGTATGCGTGTGTTATAGGACGTTCTGTCTCTGATGCTTCTCAAAATTACAGCTCTGCAATAATTGACAGCTTGCAAGTTTCCCAAGCTGATTCCGAAAGGTTTCAATGCCGAATCGATGAAGCTATTTCCGATGATACAAGACCTTCGAGTTTTCCAGCGGAAACCTGCGATGCGCTTCAAACAAATTTGGATACACCAGGACGCAATGTGTACAGTGCTTTGGAAGCCCTGGAGCCAACCGACCCAGTCGTGCCTGTTGCCGTATCCTGCCATCAAAGACGTCCTGGTCCTGTGGTCGAGATTGGTGAAAGGGTCTTCCAGCCTGTGTTGCCAGGCAAGTACGTTTCAAATCGCGATATTTCTCTTCCTGATACTTCTTCAAGTTGCAGTATTACAGCACAGGACGTGCATGTACCTCCTGTTATCACCACTGCCGCAGCTGATTCATCATCGATGTTAAATATTTATTATCAAAATGTTCGAGGATTAAGGACAAAAATTGATCAGGTGTTTCATTCTACGTCAGAACTGGACTACGACGTCTACGTCTTCACGGAAACCTGGCTTGACGACCGTATACTTTCTCAGCAGCTCTTTGATGGCGATTATTGTGTTTTTCGTGTGGACCGCTGCGGTACAAACGGAATGCGCCGACGTGGAGGTGGCGTGTTGATTGCTGTGAAAAATTATTTTGAAACATCGGCCATCCAGCTCTCTACTGGTCCAAATGTTGAGCAATTGTGGGTCAGAATTACTTTAAAACCTGTGGTGTTGTTGATAGGAGCACTATACATACCCCCGGATAAAAGTCAAAATAGCTCTTTTATGCAACTTCATCTCGATGCCATGTCTGAAGTCAATCGAAGCAGGAGTGACACGAGTGCAATAATTTTATTCGGAGATTTTAATCAGCCTCGACTGGTCTGGAAGAAAAACAACAATGACGAATTTGCTTTTGTCGACCCGCAACAATCCCTAATTTCTATTGCTGGTCATATGCTTCTTGATACTATTGCCTTCCAAGGGTTACGACAACGTAACCTGATCAATAATTGCTCCGGTCGTATTCTTGATCTAGTACTGTCCGATGATACGAGCATGACAAAAGGAAGAGTAGCTGAAGCACCAGAGCAGGTCGTTCCCATTGATCGCTATCATCCTGCCCTGACTTTCACCGCAATACGCCTGCCTGCAGTATCGTTTAACAATGATGATGACTTCACTGGTCGTGACTTTCGGCATGGAAATTATGTTAGATTGAACCAGTTGCTGTCGGAGACTGATTGGTCTGAGGTGTTGTCGAGTCCTGACGCCAACAGCGCCACGAATGCTTTTACCAGGATTCTCATTCCTGTATCATGCAAGCTGTACCACCCAAAAGACCCCCTAGGAAACCGGCTTGGTCCAATGCTCAACTTCGCGCTTTGCGCAGGAATCGCTCCAGATTGTTGCAGAAGTACTGTCAATGGAGATGCCATTCACAAAACGCAAATTCAATGAAGCAAGTCGTCTCTATAGAGGATACAATCGATTTTTGTATAAATGCTACGTAAAAAGGAAGCAATATGATCTTCGGCGGAACCCAAAACGCTTCTGGAGCTTCGTTAATTGAAAACGTAAAGAAAATGGTCTGCCAACTTCGATGCACCTAGGTGGCCTTCATGCTCGCACTGCAGAGAAGAAATGTGAACTGTTTTCTAAAAAAATCGCTAGCATTTTTGAAGACCGTGTTCCATCGATAGATGAAATAAGATTGGCTCTGAATTTTGTACCGAGAGATGTCATAAACTTGGATGTGTTTGACATTTCTGAAGTGATGGTTGAATCAGCAGTACAAAAGCTGAAGCTATCATACAACCCCGGTCCAGATGGCGTTCCTTCGTGCGTCTTAAAAAGATGTGTTGGTATGCTGACCGCTCCTCTTCAAGCAAGTTTCAAGAAATCTCTCCAATTTCAACAATTTCCTTCTGCATGGAATGCATCGTATATGCTTCCTGTACATAAGAAAGGAGAAAAAACCGACATTTCTAATTACCGAGGTATAACATCGCTGGCAGTTGACTCCAAGTGTTTTGAATCCATTGTCAACGAAGTTTTGCTAAGCACGTGTCGAAACTACACTAGCTCTTGCCAACACGGGTTTTACCCCAAAAGATCGGTGAATAGTAATCTTTGCGAATTTGCGACGACTTCCATTGCAGCAATGGATGCTGGAGCACAACTTGACACAGTTTACACTGACATAAAAGCTGCCTTCAACACCGTAAACCACGTGATCCTTTTGGCAAAACTGCAACGACTGGGAGTTTCAAACAGAATGTGTAAGTGGCTTCGATCATACTTAGGCAACAGACTATTGTCTGCTAAAATTGGTATGACGCAATCCAGCTGGTTTTCTCCCCTGTCCGGCGTGCCCCAAGGGAGCAGTCTGGGTCCTCTCTTATTGGTATTGTTTTTCAATGACGTCGTAAACGTTCTGATAAGCGGTGGGCTTCAAGAGCTTATTGACCTTTTCGCTTCTTGGTGTAGCCACAACTTCCTTGAAGTGAGTGTCTCCAAATGCTCTATTATATCGTTCCATTGCTGTAGAATGCCTATTCACAACAACTACACGATGCATGGGGAGCAACTGGAACGTGTTGATAAAATTAAGGACCTTGGAGTGCTTCTTGACGCGCAAATGACATTCAAAATGCATTATTTGGAAATAATTGACAAAGCCAATCGTCAGCTAGGCTTCATTCTAAAAAATGCTAATTACTTTGATGATCCCTTGTGCCTACGTGCTCTGTATTGCTCGCTCGTCCGGTCTATTCTGGAGTATGCATCAGTTGTTTGGTCCCCTTACGAAGCGGTGTGGATCACTAGGATTAAATCCATTCAGCGGAGGTTTGTGAGGTCTGCTCTTAGAAATCTGCCCTGGCTTGACCCTTGAAATCTACCCCCATATGCAGATCGCTGTGCTTTGCTGGGCATTGAAACGCTTCAAAATCGCCGTTTGGTGGATCAAGTTGTATTTGGAGCAAAAATACTTCGTGCGGAAATTGACAGTGCACCATTGCTTGAGCGTTTGCAGATTTATGCTCCCCAACGTGTTCTTAGATCCAGGCAATTTCTACAACCAAGGACAAGAAATCCGACGTATGGCTCGAACGATCCTCTCAACTCCATCTCCAGACGTTTTCAGGCAGGTTATGATGTTTTCGACTTTAATTTGTCAACTAACACATTTAAAGAACGGTTGGAACGCTCAATGTGTGTTTTTAGCTAATAACTAGTATTATTATTATACATTAAGATTTCATTAAGACCATGTTGTCGGATGATATGATTACAAATAAACAAATAAACAAATATCGATGTGGTACCCAAGTCGGCGAACCCTCCAAACGTCCCCAAGCTGCGTCCCATCGAGAATTTCTGGGCCATCCTTAAGCGAAAGATCTACTTCGACAATTTTGTCGCGCAAACTGAGGAGGAATTGATAAATAAAACGAACAAAGAACTCAGAAACATGTCTACACGCATGTTTTCGTACGCCATGGTGAATGTTCCGGTTAACTGCCAGGAGGCTACTCACAAGGGCGTAGATTTTTTTGCAAGTAAGCTTAAATAACTACCTTCCATAGGAAATTTATCAAAAGCAATTATCTGTCCTAGCTTTTTTTTATCACCATCCGAAAAAGTCCGTTTTTTTTTCATGCAAACGTTATATTGTGAAAACCACTAAGTTATTTGAGCGAATTGATGAGATTTGAGGAGTATTGGAACCAGTTTTTACTAAGAAAATGGCTGTAGGTGAGCCTAAATACCCTCAGGTGACTATGGTTGTGAAAACAGCTTTCACACTAAGATTTTTTTACAGAAATCCGTAAAATTTTACCAAATTCTCAACAGGTGATCGTTCGGTAATCCGATTTTACGGATTTCGGTGAAATTTTCCTGTTATCTGTAATAAATTTACCAGCCACTCCAGTCTTTTTAGGGACTTGCCTTCGTTAACCCTTATGTGATCGACAAAAAAAAACACCTCTAAGTGATCGACAGGGTACCCGGGTACCCACCAAATTCAAATGATTATAACTCTGGCTATTGTTGACCGATTTTAATTCTTTTGGCACCGTTAGATTTCAAAACTCATTGGCTTCAGGGACATTATCAGCAATGACCATTCGAATTCATCTGGTCCCCGTAAATCCGGGTTACCGGGGCTCTGGTCCAGTACGAAGGGACTATTTTGAAACAACTATTAAATTTCCGGAAATGGATGTCAAAATCTGTGGAATAATTTCAAGAAACCATTTCTATTCCATTGTGGGCAATATGCTGACTTGCTCCTGCAACGGCCAATCTGTAACAGGTTCCCGTGGGGCCTCGAGGGGCCATGAACATATTTAAAAAGAAACCCTGGCAATATGGGTATCAAAATTCATGAAATTTCGCCAGTAGGATATTTATCAACATTTTGTAGCTATCTGATGATTTGTCCTTGGACCGGTCAATCCGCAACAGGTTCCCGTGGGGCCTCGATTGGCCATGAACATTTTCAGTAGAAACCCCTGGCAATATGGGTATCAAAATTCATGAAATTTCTCCAGTAGGATATTTCTTAACGTTTAGTGGCGATCTGATGATTTGTCCTTGGACTCGTCAATCCGGAACAGGTTCCCATGAGGCCTCGATTGGCCATGAACATTTTCAGTAGAAACCCCTGGCAATATGGGTATCAAAATTCATGAAATTTCTCCAGTAGGATATTTATCAACGTTAAGTGGCAATCTGATGATTTGTCCTCGGACCTGTTTTACCGGAACTGGTTTCCGTTTGGCTTCAACTGGCCATGTTCATGTTTAGAAGGAAACCTTGACAATATGGGCTTCAAAATTCATGAAATTTTACCAGAAAGCTATTTCTCAACGTTTTTTGGCATCTGATGATTTGTCCTCGGAACACTCATCTCGAAACACATTCCCGTGAGGCCTCGAGTGGCCATGAAAAAAACTGGACACAACACGTTGAGAAACGTTGGAATTTTGATAACCACATTGTCAAGGATTCCTTCTTAAAATGTTCATAACCACTCGAGACCTGACGGGAACCTGTTCCGCATTGACAGGTATTAGGATAAATCATCAGATAGCCACAAAAAATGTTGAGAAATATCCTACTGGAGAAATTTCATGAATTTTGATACTCATATTGACTCATATTTACTAAAAGTGTTCATGGCCACTCGAGGCCCCACGGGGACCTGTTCCGGATTGACCGGACCGAGAACAAATCATCATATGGCCACTAAAGGTTGGAAAATATGCTACTGGTGAAGTTTCATGAATTTTTACAGGGTTTTTACCGAAAATGTTCATGGCCACTCGAGGCCCTAAGGGAATCTGTTCCGGTAAAACCGGTCCGAGAACAAATCATCATATGGTTGAGAAATATCCTACTGGCGAAATTTCATGAATTTTGATACCCATATTGCCAGGGGTTTCTACTGAAAATTTTCATGGCCACTCGAGGCCCTACGGGAACCTGTTCCGGAAAAACCGGTCCGATAACAAATCATCATATGGCCACTAAACGTTGAGGAATAGCCTACTGGCGAAATTTCATGAATTTTGATACCCATATTGCCAGGGGTTTCTACTGAAAATGTTCATGGCCAATCGAGGCCCCACGGGAACCTGTTACAGAATGGCCGTTCCAGAAACAAGTTGGCATATGGCCCACAATAGGATAGAAATAGTTTCTAGGAGTTATTCCCAACATTCGGACATACATTCTTGCAAATTCAATAGATGTTCCGATATTGTGTCTCCGTACAGGAACACAGCCCCGGTAACCCGGATTTACGGGAACCAGATGAATTTGAATGGTCATTGCTGATAATGTCCCTAAAGCCAATGAGTTTTGGAATCTCACGGTGCCAAAAGAATAATAATCGGTCAATAAAAGCCAGAGTTATGATCATATGAATTTGGTGGGTACCCGGGTACCCTGTCGATCACTTAAGGGGTAAAAAAAATCGAGGTCCCCCGCTTCAGCACCCCTTGCTACTATACGAAATATTTTTATGTAAAAAGTTGCCTTCCAACTATAATTAAGATGTCACTAAGTTTCAGCTTCCTAGTTTAAAATAAACTATGAAATTTAGTAATGTAAAACATGAAAAGGTACCCGGGTACCCTGTCGATCACATAAGGGTTAAGCAACACCACCCGAGGAACGATGTTGTCTTTTGGCCGGATCTGGCTTCGACACTTTATGCGACGCCGTTGTTGGAAAAGAAGGAGCGTTTGGAGTCGTCCCAAAGAACGCCGACGATTGAACTGAATCAATATCTTCCTTGCTTTTGCCAAAGTTTTCGGACACTGCCTGATCGCTGCTGGGAACTGGGAAGACTTTCTCAATCGGGACACCGTCAAATGATGGAATATCAGGTGTTTTCCGATCCATCTGTGAGACGCAGTCAGATTTTCCACAACGACAAACACATTTTTTTGGCGGATCTGCTCTTGTTGTGATGCCCTCTCGATACTGGACAATGTTTAGATGTTCATATTGGCTTATTATTAGTTACCGACGACAAGTTCTCTCAATTGCACGGTTCAAATTTAAATTTAAGCTCTAATTAAGAAAACTCTCCCGCAAGGCGAGAGAATGAACTTCTAAATGAAGCAATCGTTCACTATATGCGTGCGTTCATCTGTTGCATGCAAGCTGATTTGAATAATGCGTATCGTTTCGAATGGTAACTATTTTTCATAACATTCATGCTATATTATGTAATTATATTTCCAACATGGCTGAAATAAAGAGTCAGATCACCTATTTTCACCTCCATTCTAGCCAGTTCAGATAAATGATTGTTTTTTGGATCTCATCCTTATCATACAAACCAGACCAACACCTCAAGAGCAAAACGACCTAAGTTTAAAAGAAATGCTTTATTCAAAATCGAGTTTCCCGGTTATCATTCAGAAATTCTTAAAAGAAAACACAACTCTATGCAACTATCTATCACACACCTTACATACTAGAAGTGGTCATTGGATAGCTGATACCGCCAGTTCCTAACCTCCAATTCCTCGTCCAAGTCGGTCAGGATGGCATTGACATTCTCGCCAAACTCGTTCGTCTCTCTTCTCACGCCGCTCACCGAAGATCCCTCCACGGTTCTCAACCCTCCAATTACACTCTTATTACTAGCACTAGCACCGAATGCCATGGTTCCCACACTCTCACTCCCCGTAACGAACCGTTTGTAATTGTCGCCATACAACGGATTGCTCCGGACCACACGATCCGTCCCGGTCCTGCTCGTGGTCCGGGTCGCGATCGGTGCTGTTTTGATCCGGTGGCTGATACCGGTAATGTTGAACTGGTCATCGTCATCCGCCGCACTACCACTCACTTCCGCCTTTTTGGTGCGGTTCTTCCGATCGAACAGCTTCGACCGGAAGAAGAACTTGTGTCATAAAATACTGCTAAAGCTTTTATTTGTACTCTTCTTCAACACGTACACGCAAACGCACAGTACGGCCAGGAGCATGCAGACCAGGGTAAGCATCGAGAAGAATGCATGCTTGTAGCGGGACGCTTCGGACGACTCCCGCAGCAGTTCCTGTTCTTCTTCCAGGTTCAGATCCATCCGTCGGTTGCGCAGGCGTTCCTGATCGGTGGCGTTCATGATTTGGGTGAGTTTCGGGAGAAACCTATACCAGAAACTATCGAGTCGCCGTAGATATTGGAAGTATTCGGAATCTTTGGTGTTATCGAGAAAGATGGCGCTCTTGGACGAGCGAGAGCTTTCCTGATCGTCCAAATTGTTTCGACCCAAGAGGTAGGGGTTTTCCTGGTTCGGAGCGTCATCCTGATTGACGTTGAGGAGTTTGTCTTCGATGGTTTTGATGTTGTCTTCGAAAATGGTCTCTAGACTGTGTTTGTCATTTTGAAAGATGGCATCCACTCGGTTGGAGATCAGTTTGATGTACTTGAGGTTCTCCGTGTACGGCGTCCAGGAGTCGATCTTGCGACCAGGCGTTGGATCACTAGAATGGTTGGTTATGAGAGACAGTGAGGGTAAGAGATTCATTCATAAATTACCCGACTTTGATGAACTCGCTGAAGAGAGCTCGAATTTTCTTACAAAGCTTATCCTCGGATTGGGAAAGCTTCTTTCGACCGATTTCCTGGAACAGGCTGGGTCCCATCAGGAATGGAAGATCCGACGAGTGAGAAGCACCTCCGAAATAGTTGATCTTGCCTCGCATATCCATCGAGTTGGAGTGATGGAAAAGGTAGGCGTACAGGTTTCCGCCACCCCGAAGGGCGAGACGTGTTTCATCCGGCTGGGATGGGTCCTGGTTGGTTTCTGAAGTGGTCATGCTAAGCACTTCCAACGTCTTATAGAATGGGATCTCGAATTTGGTTTCAGTGGTGAGTTTGATAATCGAATGAAGTAGGTGAGCGGTGGAGTCTGGGATTTGATCGAAAAATCGCCAACTAATGGTTTCACGGATCTACAGGGGGTGGGGGGAAATAACAGTTAGATTGTGTTTTGTTTTTAATTTCACAACTCACCTGATTCCTCCCAATTCCATCGTAGTCGTACTGTTCCAAAATGTTTGGAATCAACGATTCGTTTATGTATCTTCGGAGATAGTCCTGTCCTTGCTTGGCAAAGTCCAGCCATTTGTTCAGCATGAAACCGCCTTCATTACTCGTGATGCCAAACATGATCGGCATATCCTCTATGATGAACGATTTCGAGGCGAACAACAGTCGAGGATCGTCCATAACGTAGCGCTCCATAGCCGGAAGATAATCATCCACGATGGGTCCCAGGTTCATCGTGTAGTTTCCATTCCGGTAGACGTACTCATATGCCTTGAGCAGGTCGTGTACGCTTTTCTGTTGTAGACATTTGAGTACATTTCGACCAATGTCGTAGTTGCAGGCCAAAATCTTGACAATTTCATCCGACAGACTTCTATCGGTGTTCACTCGAGAGTACGGCGAGAATATTGTACCGGACATGATTATTGCTTTGGAGAAAAGCCCTCGAGCCATCGGGCTAACCAGGTGAGTCATAACATTTGGACCCCCAGTAGTGCCGTGACCCAAGAGAGTGATCCTGTTGGTGTCTCCTCCAAACTTTTGAATATTGTCTCTCACCCACAGCAGTGCCAGCTGTTGATCGAGCAGTCCCAAATTGCCAGGGGCGTACTTTTGTCCCAACGATAACCATCCAAAAACATTCGAACGGTACTGAACCGTTATGACGATGATTCCGTCCGAGGCCAGATCTAACCCCGTAGCCCGGTTTATGGACCAATCGAATGCCATTTCTTCTCCGGTGACCATAACCAGCACCGGAAAGCCTCCGTATCGGACTGCCGTTTCTGGCATCCAGATGTTCAGATAAAGGCAATCCTCGCTGGTTTCGCGGAATTTGTAACGACCCTGCGAGTCCACATCGTCGTAGCTGTTGTTCTCCAACTGCGGACAGATCGGTCTGAAGTCCCGAGCGTAGAGGGTTCGATTCCATCCTGGACTCGGAACGGGAGAAGCAAAACGAAGTTCATCCAATGGAGGCTTTGCGTACGGGATGCCCAGATAGGTGAAGACGGGAATGCGAGACGTCTCCGGGAATACTTTGAGCTGTGAAGATTGGAAAGTTTGTAAGTTTGGCTTTGGTGGTATTTAGATAGCAAAGATTACCCCGACGATCGTTCCCTGGCTGAGAACGATGGTGACATCCTGAATTTGCGCCTGAACGTTGCTCCATGTAGCTAGAAGCAGTAATCCAAGCTTGAAGAGATGCCGGAACGATGCGATCACGATCATGGCTTCGGCACTACAAGAGGTCTCCAGATGATGAACTATGCTGGGATTCGATAGGGGTCGACATGCTGGTTGAAGTTACAATCGTAGTGATGGTTCTCCCTCTCTCAACTGTGTGGGGAAAGTGAAAAAAAAACATAGAGGGGAATTGTTATCGGCCATTTATCATATAAACAAGAAGATTTCGTAATCAAATGTGGCGTCCATGGGCTTGTGAACCGTGGTTGGCATACTAGCATGTGTCGTTGCGACGACGATTGGTCACGCATGGCTTGCGAAAGCGGCTCTTCATGCGGAGTAAAGTAATGACATGTTTTTGCGATAATATGTGCACTAAGGTCATTGTGTGGTCAATCGATGGATGGAGATAAATATTATGTGTGTGAATGTTATGAAACAGTGATCTAAATTTTTGGGGACACTTGTTTGTTTGGGTTTTGTGACACTCATGTTATCTAATGTTGTTTAAAAATCACAGGATTCGATTTGGAAATGGCGGTAGAAGGGGAGTTCAGCTGGGTAAGAGTGCAGGTGTTTTTCAAAAACCCCCGTTCGAATAGTCACATCCTAACTGGCTGAAGATGTGACTATTCGAACGGGGGAAAACCTGCACCTATCCTTTTCGGTAACTTTGGCTACTGAAACAAGCTGGAAAGAAAGCGTTTAAAGTGAAAGAATTTTTGGAACTACTTTTAATGTATTAAGAGACGACCGAAATTTTCATGAGCCTCAGAAAAAGTCTGGTGGAGGTATTCTCATAGTAATCTCAGCCAATTTCAATTTAGAAATCATTTCAGCGACTAAATTCAAAGAATTTGAGCATGATTGGCTATAATTATGCATTGCTGGCGAAACACACGCATTTGCCTCCGTGTAAAATACACCAGATCATGCAAATAAAACTGCCTATGAATCTATTATTCAAAACCCTGAACATATTGTACCACAACTGCGTCCTGAGGCTTCACAAAAGCTTCACATCTATGATGACTTTTCAAGGACAGGCTGATTTTATTCAGGACTCTGAAAATGAAAGCATCTTACTCGTTAAGGAAAATGAAACACTGCAGTTTGTTTTTGCCAAATCTGCTAATTTAGGTCTAAATCAAATTAAAAATGTCGAGTATCAGCAGAACTGTTACTTGGACTTTCTACTGACCAACGTTCACGACAAAACTAAGATTTCAGTGTAATTGAATCATTGAACCCCTTATAGAAAAATGAAGCATTTCATACAGCAATCGAATTCTCCCTAGTTGTTCATGAAACTCAAAAAGCCAACGGCTGTGAATTCGAGGATATATTTGTTTATCACAAAGCAATTTATAAAAATATTGAACGCAGATTAAGTAGTGTAAGCTGCCAACTATTATTAATAAAAAAAATTAAAAAATCGCAAGCAAATGGCACACAAATAAAAACAATAAAAATAAATGCAATGAAGATATAGAAAAATATTAAAACGTTTGTAGTCAACTAAATTTAGCCATCAACAGCGTATGTGAAGAGTATAACACTAAAGCTGAAAAGGAAATTACGTTAAAACAAAATTGAAATCTGACAATTTTCCATCATTCATGCATCTAGATGAACGCATTGGCAGCAATTCGAAGAAATATGCAATTTTTTTGTAACATTTTTCCAGGAAATTTTTACCACCTGTTCCGAAAATGACCGAAACCAAGACTTCTTTGAATGTATCCCGGATTTTCCTTCTGATAAAGGTGTCAATAAAGTCACGGTATATGACATCCTGAATACCCTTTAAAAATCTAGATGCCTCGAAAGGAGGAGGACTTGACGATATCCCCCCTGTATTTCTCAAGAACCTAGCTATGGAGCTTACAATTCCGTTGTTTTAGCTCTTTAAAATATCGCTTGAAACTGTAATATTCCCGAAAATATGGCAAACCTCTCTTCTGGTGCCTATCTTTAAATCTGACAAAACATCAGACGTGCTAACATATTTACCATGGTATTGCCATCATCTCTTGCATTTCTAGATTAGATTAGATATCTTTTTATTGAGCTTTTCAGCCTCGGCTGGTTCAGCTCATTGTCTTGCATTTCTAAACTGTTCGAAGTAATAATCAATGAAAAATTATTTATCCTGATAAAGAGTAGAATTTCTAATATGCAACATGGATTCTATAGCGGTCGCTCAACTGCCACAAACTTATTAGAATTAATTAACTAAAGGGTGTTTCGATCAAAATTTGGTCGACTTAAACTTGACGCATTTCCTTTAATCGTGCATTAAAACATTTTGAACACCCCTCATTATGTAGATGTGTGCGTGTAGCATCATGAATTTATTTTGACTTAACACTTCAGTTATCAAAATTTTGTCGAGGGAAGAAAAGTGCATGGCGAAAATCCAAACTTTCACGCCAAGTTGGTGAAATTGTTGAATGTGGCTAAATCAACTGGTACCAACGTATTAAAAGTGTTAGATGAGCGATTTTCGACAGTCAGGAAAGCTGGATCGGTGGGAAATCGAAAGCCGGAGACCCGCTGTTTCGAGCGGAACCCCAAACTCTCCGTCCAAGATGTCACAAAGAAGCCGAGAGTGGCGCCTTCAATCGTGGATAGAGCTAAAAAACGAGCTGGACTGTCGACTTACAAGAAAGTGGTGACTTCAAATCACGACGATAAACAAAACACGTCGGTCAAAGCACGATCGCGAATGTTGTACTCGACGATGCTGACGAAGTTTGATTGCGTGGTACAGCACGATGAAACTTTCGTCAAGGCAGACATTAAACAGCTTCCTGGATAGGAATTTTATGCGGAAACCGGACGGGGAAAGGTGGCAGATATTTTCAAGCACATTAAACTGCCAAAGTTCGCGAAGAAATATCTGGTGTGGCAGGCCATCTGTACCTGTGACTTGAAGAGCAACGTTTACATTGCGACCGGAACCGTCAACCAGGAAATTTATCTGAGCGAATGCCTACAAAAACGTCTACTGCCTTTCCTGAAGCGACACAATTGTTGCGTTCTTTTTTGACCGGTTTTGGCATCATGTCATTACAGAAAAAAGGCCATGGAGTGGTATGATGCCAACAACGTGCAAGTGGTGCCCAAGGGCAAGAACCCTCCCAACACGCCAGAGCTCCGCCCAATCGAACAATATTCGGCCATCGTCAAGCGGAACTTTAAGAAGACTCAAAAAGCTGTTGTGAGTGAGAAACAGCTCAAGGCAAACTGGCGTTCTGCGGCGAAGAAAGTGGACAAGAAGACTGTACAAAATCTTATGGCCGGCAATTTGCATTCGGTTCTTTTGGCTGGCAATTCGCAGGAAGCTTAGCTGAATATTTTTCCTGTATCCTGTATTAACTGAACTTGAAAAAGAAAAAGAATTTGACTTATTAATAAAAACTTTGATCGACTCAGACACATTACTATTTGACCAAATTTTGATCGGAACACCCTTAATCATATTATATTAGTTGTGTTTTTGTGATTTATTAATTATTAATTATATTATAATTTTAACCTAATAGGTTACATATACTTCTAATTATTATGCCTTACATGTCAAATTATCATTTTGATCCGTTCTTCTCCTTTTATGGTTCACAAGTATCTAGTGCTTTGAATACAAAAAGCTGCTACGGAACCAGTAGTACGCTTTTGCACTTATTACTGAATCTTTGTCGTTGTCATAACTCCCAATATCATTATATTTGATAGTATTGTTTTATTGATTTTACTTCACGGGTGATTTGAACATTGTATTTTTTTTGTTCATTTGTCTTTAACTCCCTTTCAGTTGGATCTTCACTGTTTCACTGACTCAGGAGCGGTAACTGTTGTGCCGGTAGGGGTAGAAGCAGATTGCTGTTAGGGAGTCGGCTTCGAGCAGCAGATAGTGGCATTGGCGGCAGTAAATTTGAATGTATAAATGTTAGTTTTGTAAAATCTCAATAGATCTAACAAACTTTTTCGGGATACCTCAAATCAAGATTTTGGTAAATCGTTGCTATCGCTGAAAATAAACGAGGACGTGCTTATGCGCATCAGAACTCTACCCTACTACTTTACAACATTTCTTGCCTTTCAGGATCAACGGAATGAGGATCATATGTAATAAATATGAATGATTGTGGTATTTTTCATTTACATGGATATATACACTTTTATTCATGGGAATGGGAGGGACCATCAGGGCACCCAATTGAAGCACAATATATGGGGAGAGTGGGAATGCCAACTCCCCACTGCTAACAGTTTGTAAATAGAGGGCGGGCTCTTCTTCCCGCCCATTGGGGCATCCTCGTGTTAGGTAGCTCGTTCTTATGACCAATTGTTTAATCTTGTTAAGATTCTTTATATCCCTGTGAAAACGTACAAGTGATGATGCCTATCGATCATGATAATTATTGATTTTTAAAGCTTGATATGGTCTAACAAACAGGAGAATCCATCGCTGTCGGGCTTAGTTTCCGTGCTACAATCGTAGTACACGCAAAAAAACCGCAGTATAAACAACTGCAACAACAGCAAACACTGATTATAAATGCGTTTGAATTTACCATACCTGCTATTAGATCAACCACGATGCGGTTAATATAAATATGTGGTCTGTCAAATATACCACATATGGTGAAGGTTATACCATAAACGTAGTAAATTTGACTGAAATTTCATGGTAGTTTTGAAAATAGCCATAGTCGGATAATATGGTAGTTTTTCAACAAGATTTGTTCCTGTATACCTATCATACATCATACAATACACATGATTCATAAATTGTAAGAAACATAGGTGTTACTTGTCATCTCGCAAAATGCCATCATTACACCTAGTTAAGGCAATGAACTAAATGAATTATCACTATTCAAAACAATTTCAGTCAGGAAATGTCAGGAAAAGTCAGGAAATGGTTGTTCATTTTTTAGTATAAGCTCAAATCATTCTGAAATGTGTATCAGACTCTAAGTAACATTTGTCGATTCTCTTCGTCACTGAATATTGAAGTGGACTACGTCTTACGTAGCTCTGCCAAAAAGTTATTATTTATCATAAGGCTCTCATTACAGTTTTTTATTTCTATTTTTTTTTTGCTATGTTTAAACGTTATAATACAGCAATTCAAGCTCGAATCTCAGCGTGTGTAAAATTCCATAACCGTAAGTTTAAAAAAAAATCGTTAAATTACAATAAGCAATTAGCAAATACACTGAACAAAAATCTTGCAGTAAAAACAATCATTTTACCCGACTTTGGTTGACTTCAATCGCAAGCATGGAAAATCAAACGTATTTATAGTCAAGTGAAAATTGTACCTTAATTTAACCCTCGAAATGTTAGATTAAGGCGGATTTTTTGCGTATATATTTATTTACTTCATGACTATGAGACTGTTTAAATAATTTTTGAGTTTGCTTACAACAGTGAATATAAAATATTACAACCAGTCATCTGCAATATGATGATGCTACAAAGTTTAGCGTTTACCGACTGAGATAAGTCAGGTAAGACAACGTATATTAACGTAGAACCAACAATCAACAATCCAAAGTACACCTTCAGATTGCACCTTGCCATACATTGTTGCGCTTTTTGGTACTAGAAGCTTTGTTTTTGTTTTGATTCGCTGGGTTATTTTGACAGAATATTTGAGGATGTGTTCGTGTGAATTACGATATAAGGGGGCGAATCATTAAGCTTGGAATCGAGTGAATCGATGTGCTGGTACTTCCTGAGCCAATGTTCATTTTCTTCTTGACTATCCAGCCACTGCACAGTGGTATGAATCCATGAAAACTAAGGAAAAAATCTATAACTTTTGTCGCTTTTAAGCGCGGCTTGTAAACAAGGCCATTTCCAATTGGAAATTCTCTGCGGAATCGAATGAAACTGGTTTCAACCACCGCACGAATGTGGTTGTGGAGTTATAGAGCTTATTTTACCCCACTTCTCCTTATATTTTTAATAATTTATAGATATTTTCGCCCAGAGAGGCTTAAGATCAACAAAATAAGGCTAGTACTATTTGAAAATTTCTGGAGAACCGAATAAAGGATATTGCAAACCCCCGCACGGCTCTGTCCAGCCATTTTGCTTTTCTTTCCGCAAACCTTGTTTGACTCCGAAGTTTTATCCAATAACCATTGAATGTTTTAATCCACGCATCGACACTGACCTTTCACTCATCTTCTTTCCCTGTTGAACTCTGTTGTCTCAAGAACTCGTAAACGTTTTCTTTATTCCAGTTTCTGTTATAAATTTAAACTAAATCACGATTTAACGGGTGGCAACTAAAATTTTGGAATTTCTTTCTCAAGCTGTCAAAAAAAGACAAACATAGTTGAAGAAGATCTGATTTATTCAAATAAAAGATACATTGTCCATTGTTGAAAAAAAATTAGTGAACATTTGAAAACGGTCCGTAATCGGATGTTCGGCGAAGCTTCCGTTTGATGTCAACTTTGCGAATGCATCTCTTGATTCTACCAATCAACTGTTTGCAATTCGTAGCTCTTCAGTTATTTTTGTACACCAAGGAACTCAAAACCCCGAAGAAATCTTCGATTGGGCGACACTGAGGCAGATTTGTCGGGTTGTGATTTTTGGGTACAAATGGGATTGAATGGGTATTCAGGAACGATTGTGTTTTTATGGCGTAATGCGATGACGCTTTATCCGGCCAAAACACGTATTGTCCATCAGCATGATGTTTTTGTAGAAACGGGATCAAAATTTTCTTCAAACATTCGTTCTGGTACACATCTTGATTGATTGCCAAACCAGAGGGCTTGAACCATGGCTTAGAAATGCCTTTCTCGGAAATGGCAATGTACAGCATCACTTTCTGTTCAAACTTATGTTTAAACTTATATTTTATGTTCGGAGGTGTAGTAGAACTATCCGTTGAATAGTATCGATCGTTTCCGGGAATCTGCGTCTTCGAAAGAGGGAAATAACTTTCGTCGTCCAAAACAAAACTTTTTCCGGAATAATTTTTAATCAACCAACGGCATTGGGATTTCAGCGTTGAAATCTGTGCATCAGTATATTCCGGGGCTCGTGTCTTCTTTCGGCACTTTATTCCGACTCTTTTCAATGTTTTGCAGATGTACTGGTGAGAACAGTTGAACTTTTTTGCGGCATCCCGTTGGCTCAGTGAATCCTTGTTGTTGAAGGCACGAGAAAGAGAACGAAGTCCTTACGAGCAGTTGTTGGGGATCTTAGGATATGGTAAACAGTCGAAGTCGCAACATTTTCGCTTTTAAAATGTTGTACCGTATACGTTTTGCCGAGATTTCTGTGCAGTTCGTAGAACTGTACAACGCGCTCGCGAAATACTTCTTGTTTCGACGGCATTTTGAGCAAAACTGAGCAAGCACAAACAAAACAGAAAATACTAGCAGAAAGGGGAGCGAAAGAGCTAACGCATACACACTCTTATTTCTCTCTGAGCTCGTTTGTTGTTGAGCATATAGGCCTCGAAAAAATTCCAAAATTTTAATTGCCACCCGTTAGAATGAGAAGAAGAAGTTCGATGACAGAGCAAGACGGTTGCAGTCGGATCTTATCTAGGGTTTGGACAAGGTGCTGAATAAGTATAGCAGGCCATGTTCAGAGTTAGTTTTGAGTTAGTTCACAGAGCCGTGCAGTAGATGAAACAACTTCTATTCGGTTTCCAAGAAATTTTGCATAGGGCTAGCTTTATTTGGTTGATCTTGAGCCACTCCGAGCAAAGATATCTATAAACTATTCAAAAATACAAGGGGAAATTGGGTAAAACCACCCATATCTATGTTTACAGAGGCGTGCGGTAGTTGAAACAGCTTCTATTCAATTTTCCAGGAAATTTCACATGGGATTAGCATTATTTTGTTGATCTTGACCCTCTCCGTGCAAAGATATCTATAAACTATTCAAGAATATAAGGGGAAGTGGGGTAAAATAAGCTCTACAACTCCACAACCATATTCGTGCGGTGGTGAAACCAGTTTCATTCGATTCCCCAGACAATTTCCAAGTGTAATGAAATATTTATTTGGTTTGCCCCAACTATAAACACCAACATTTGAAAAAGGCATATTTCGTTTACAAAAACCATTATAACTTTTGTTTGACATACGATAGAGACAATGCTGTACACTCCAAAAGTTGTAACTTTTATTCTAGAATCATTAGGAAAACAAGTTTGCTGAAAAAATTTAAATAAAAAAGTAACAGCAAAATAACTGATTTTTAAAGGGACATTCTAAGCTACCTAGGAAAAAAATGCTCTAATTCGGTCAGATCAAAAGGTACAGGAAAAATTATTCCATCAAAGTTGCTTGAAATTATGTTTTCTACATTTTTTCCTATTAATATGTGCCTTTATTTCTGCAAATGAAAAAGTTAGATTTCCGATTTCTCTTAAAATAAGGACCCCCCTAATTTTCATTCAAGCACCTTGATATGAGAAACAACTTTGTGGAAGACAATTTTGCTCCAAAACTTTAAACTTGGGCTGAAAATGTATCTTACCAGCTAAATTCGCATTCTGGACCACTGTGCATTGGAGGCAAGCGGTCGCAGCAAATAGCTATAAAACATGTTAGTGTAGACATAGAACTTGAGGTAGAATCAGGTTTTAGCCTGGGACTATGCGAGACAAAAAAGTTACCGGTCAACTAAATCGAAATTTCATGATTTTTTTTATATTTCTTCTTCCTTTTTATTACTGTCAATGCCTTATTTAATTTTTTTTAAAAAGGCTAGCTTTACTACCGATCTAATGATGTATTGAAACTTATAGGTAGGGAAGACAATAGTTAGTAAATATCGATTAAAAGTTACATGTTACTCAGCAACAACAACTTTTTTGAGGCTTTCTTCAACATCAATCTTCAATATATTTGAGACTACATCAGCGAGCAGCTTGAAACTTGGTTCCTCTCTGTTCATATGTATCCTGTTTGTAGAAAATTTTGACTTTGGGCCCCACATACATATAGTAGAATCTGTTGAATGGGTTTTGAAGGTGAAAGAGTCGTGAAGAGTCGTAAAAATCATAAAAAAAGATACAACGGATACAGGATGGAAGCGCAGTAGTTAGAATGTCGGTTGGTAGATATGAGCAAGAATACCCTAAATCTCTAATGTTTTCGGCAACTAGAAGAGCAGCAATATTTGGAGACTGGGAATGGCTGTGTAGTCAACCGACGAAAACGTGGTCTGTGTAAGGTTTACAGTTGTGATAATAAGTATAATTTTGCAAGGTTTTGGATAAAATATTTTCATATGGGTGCTGGTTTCCGAGTTCAGGAGTTGTTTCAGGAGACCATTATCTTGAATTCAATTTCTGAGCTCCAGCTGCGAGTAAAGGGTGTCCACGATGAAATTGCCACACTATGAAATTGCTCTAACTTTTTAACCGTTGGGTAGAATTTAATGAAAATTTGGGTGGATTTAGTTCATAGTGCATTATTTACATCCTGCAAGTTTTAAAGTCCTGTGATCAAAACTCGCGGAAATGGAGTCGAAAGAACAGCTCGTGCGTGATAAAATCTTGCGCATTCATCACGAGAACAAAGATCTCTCGCATCGTTCCATCGCTAAAACGTTGGGAATCGCGAATTCCACGGTGTCACGAGTGATTAAGCGGTTCGAGGAACGGTTGACCACCGGTCGGAAGCCCAGAAGTGAATGAAAAAGTATTCCGTACAACACCAAAAATCACAACCGCGTAGTTGGGGCCTTCAACCGAAATCCGAACGCCTCCGTTCGGGATGTGGCTAAGAAGCTGCACCTAAGCCGAAGTTTTGTCCAGAAGGCCAAAACTAAGGCTAGGCTTCGAACGTTCAAGGTACAAAAGGCCCCTAATCGCGACGAAAAGCAGAACAAGTCCGCCAAAACCCGTGCCTGGAAGTTGTACCTCAACATGCTGACGAAAGTTGAATGCTGCATCATGGACGACGAAACATATGTGAAGGCCGACTTCAAACAGATCCCCGGCAACCTGTTTTTCACGGCCAAGGATAAGTTCAGCGTTCCGGAGCATGTTCGCACTCAGAAGATGTCCAAATTTGCGAAGAAATTCCTGGTTTGGCAAGCCACCTGCACGTGCGGGAAGCGGAGTGCACCTTTCGTGACCCAGGACACGATGAACGGACAGGTGTACATAAAGAGTGCCTCCAGAAGCGGCTGCTTCCTCTCCTGAAGGCCCACAACATCCCAACAATCTTCTGGCCGGATTTGGCCTCATGCCACTACTCCAAGGACGTGCTGAAGTGGTATGCGGACAATAAGGTCAATTTCGTGCCGAAAATGTTCAACCCTTCCAACACTCCGGAGCTCCGCCACATCGAGAAGTACTGGGCGATTATGAAGCAGCACCTTCTTAAACAACCTAAGGTAGTGAAGACAGTCGAGGAACTGAAGAAAGTATGGGTTTACATGCAAAAAACGGTTGATTCACAGGTTGTGCAGAATCTTATGGCCGGGGTTAAGGCCAAGGTGCGGGCATTTGCGTATGGACTGTAAATAAAATACGAGTAAAATGGTAAAATGAAGTATAATAGTTATTTCGCAATCCCTGAAAATTTGATGGCAATCGGATGAAAACTCGAATTTTGCGAATCAATTTTGTGTGTGGCAATTTCATCGTGGACACCCTTTACGGTAGAGAAAATAGTTTTAACTTCAGGACTGTATTCACGTCAATTTATATGACAATTGCTTCATAATAGACCATTTTCTCCAAAAGTAATTCGTGACACTACTGCGCGGATTGAGGTAAAATCTGTCTGTCTGTCTGTCTGTCTGTCTGTCTGTCTGTCTGTCTGTCTGTCTGTCTGTCTGTCTGTCTGTCTGAACCTAATAGACTCGAAAACTACAGAACCGATCGGCGTGAAATTTTGTGTGGAAAGATTTTTGGAGCTGAGAAAGGATCTCTGGAAGGATCTCCCCTCTTTAGAAGAGGAGGCTCTCATAGAAATGAAACTGAAATTTGTTCATAAATCGACAACTAATAAAGCAAATGGTACCAGATTTGGTATGTAGGGATTCTGGAGGCCATCAATGTTTCTACTGTTGATCGAGACCTAAAGGGAGGAGGTCTCATACAAAAGAAACAGAAATTTAAACCAAACATGAGAATTATCACTATTTTTATAAAACAAAATTTAACTAGGAGTTTTTGGAGCCGGAGAAGGTTCTTATGATGGTTCAAGACACCTCCTCGGTCTGAAAAGAGGGAGGAGGGGCTTCCATACAAATGAAATACTAATTTCTGTATAACTCGAGAACTAATCAAGAAAATGGAACCAAATTTGGCATGTGGAGGTTTTTGTGTTTGAAGGTGAGAAATAATTCTACAGTGCTTCGAGATCCCTCCCCTTTCTGCTCTCATACAAATCAAACAGAAACTTCAACCAAACATGAGAATTATCCAGGCATTTCTTTTGTATTTCTCGGGTAGGCATCATGTTCTGATAAAAGCTTGATTCCCTTCTTAGTCAAAAATGGGGAATGCTTGAGAGTTACTTGCTTCTTGAGAGTTTTGTGCTTCAACATATGCCCAAATCCAATAATCCAACGGATTAAGATCTGGACTGCTAGGGGGCTACAAATCCTTCGGACAAAACTTCATGTTATCGTTCAACCATTGTTGGGTTCGATTGGACGTGTGACACGGCGCTTCATCCTGCTGTAGGACAACGTTTTGGTCCTCGGAGAAGTTGGCCTTCACCCAGGGAAGCACTTGGTCCTTTAAAATACCGATATACACTTCGGTATTGATTTTAACTCCAGCGTCAATGAAAACAGGCGGCGTTTTTAAACCGTTGGACGCCACCAAGCCAAACATCATGACACCAGCCGGATGTTTGGTTTGAAATTTGAATTTCACTTTTTCCGGAACTTTCTCCATTTTCTGCGGTGAAATGAACTGGTCCGTGTGGCTGTTGGCCACAGCATCTCTTGGAACGAGCCACTCGTAGATCCTTGACGCGATCCGTAATCAAGTGGCGTTTCACTCTGGCTCTGGAAAATGCATGCAGGTCTTCTTTGATGATTCTCCGCATGGATTTCTCCGAAATATTGGCTTCCTTTGCAAGTTTTCTTATGGAACGCACCGGGTTGCGAGCAAGCAAAAGCGCGGCCGTCCGCTTCTCGGCTTCCACTGCTTAGGACCATCCTGCAGAGACTTTTTGACGCGGTAAACTGTTGCCAAATGGCACCCTACCTTAGTAATCTCTTTCGGCTTCTTCTAGGCGAGCAACATACTGGTGATCACTTCTTTCGCGTATATTTTGACCAATTTGCAATAAAACAAATAGAATGTTTGAATGAAGCACTTGAAAGTAAACATATACAAATACACTTTCGACAGAAATTAGTCACTAGCTACACGAATTAACCCAATACTCAAGTTTTGAACATTTACCATTATTTTCTGCCGCACCTTGTAAGGGCCTGTTCATAAACCACGTTGATACATTTTTAAAAATCTCTGCACCCCCCCCCCCCCCTCTTTCCCCTAGACTTTTCTAAATACATTTTTGTGAAATTTTGAAAAGTTTACGTGGTTTAAAAAGGGCTGGTTTAAAAAGGGCTGGTTTAAAAAGGGCTAGATTTGGCATATATTAATGAGATCGGTTATGCACATTTCAGTCAAATAAAGATGCAAGTAGGCCTGTTGTTTTGAAGATTGCAAACAATTACGTTGTTTACGCTTGCTTTGGCTTGCTATTAAACGAGGGGGAAATTATACACATCATTTAAAATTCATTACTTCTTTCTCTAGTTGGTTTTGATTAGGTTTAGTAAGGTAAGAGTCATACGAAATTCTTAGTTAGGGACGAAAAGTCGTTGGGAGAACAAATTTTCCAACGGAGAAATATTACCAGCAATATGATGGCATTGCCTTATATTGACATTCGTTAGCCTGAGTTTCAAATTTCCTACTTTATATTGCGTATTATATTTCAATAGATTCAAATTTAAAAAAAAAATCAACAACCAAGTCCTCACTTCGCGAAAAACATTTGCGATGACCACATTCACATTTGAAAATACTGTTCACCAAAGATTATATCAGAAGAGTATTTAAACATCCACTGCTCCCTCGTTTCACGCTTTTCAAACTTAATTGGCACGCTTTTCAATGGATCAGAAACACTCTTCTATTCTGGCTAGCTTTGATTCATTCCCCCGCTCGCATATTGAATCAAAGCATGTGCTCTGCCTCTCTACCCAGTTGACACGAAGTTCACGCTCAATGCTTTTCACTCGTTCAATTCTAAACCCCCGGCATGGTTGATGATGGCGAAGCCTACCTGGACCGACCGGTGCGGCGCCGTTCCTCTCCACAGCGTTCGGCGTTTCTTTTTCGGTTTTGTTCTGAGTTGAATGGAAATTTATTCTAGAGCACTATTTCCTCGTCGTCATGACGCGGTTTCTCTGATTGTATGTATGTGCGCGGGGAGGAAAATTGCGCGTCAATAGAGGTTTCTGCTGCACTGCCAACCAAAATGACCAACCGTTTGATGGCCTTTGAAAGTGGGTGTTTTATTTAGTTTCGCTGATTTTTGCTTTATGTTTTTTTGGGAAAACCGTTCGAAATTTGCGGAAGCGATGCTCTTTGACGATCAGCAATCCGTCACTAATTAACCTTCACCAATAATGGACTGACACCGTGGAATTCGTCTGTGCTTTTTATGATCGTTTTCCTGTTTCGAAGATATCGCCTTTTAATCACTTTCAAATTTTAAAGAATCTTATCACTTTAACGAACATAAATGAAAACATAACTCGAGTGACCTCCTCTCTTTCCCCTTTGATAGAGCAATTTTTCTTCGTTTATATCACGTTTTAAAATTTGCCCTTTGTTTCCGGTCTGATGCACCCTCGCCGCGTTTGTTTGGCCGTTGCCATTGTCTTATTAGCAAGGTGGATCTCGCTGCCAACCGACGAAGAAGCACCTCGTTGAGAAAACAAACATTTCTTCGACACCCGAATCCAAGGTCACTCTACTCCATCGAAAACGACTTCACTACTAATTGCACAATGGTCAAAAATGTATTTTAAAAAATGAACTTAATCCACGAGGCTCGGCTACACTCTTTCAACCGCTCGTCACAACAACCGAATTAGAACTGAAACCGTGGTCTGTGGATACACAGGAAAAGCCATCCACAAATGATGATCACCTCTTTTTGTTATTGTTATTTTATGTGTAGGTATGGTTAAATAATGCATTTTCGATGGGGGAGGTGGCTGATAAAAGTGGGAATGATGAAGAGGAAATCCAATTAAGTGGTAGGTGTACCGGTTAAAATGTATGTGCAATATGCTAAAAAAAAAGTTACATGAAATGGTGAGTGATTATTTCGAGCTCAGTCAGAACGAGAATGAGATCACGATCGCGGTTCTGAAATGAGGAAAATGATGTTCGTTGAAATGGTTTTTGTTTTGTATTAACGCAAATCAGGAGGATTGTTATTTCCGTAATATGAATGCATTTATGAATTTATGAATATCAAGAGCTTTTGCATGTTATGCATTTTTTTTGACTAATAACTAAAAAAAGATTTAAAAGGGATTTAAATCGAGTAACAGTAAAAACAATGTATTGTATGATGATATAAAATGAGTTGTTTAATATGAATTTGAGTGAATTAAAATCATATTAAAATGAGAAGAGACATTAAAGTTTTTCAAACTCGTTGTCATTTCAACTAATTTGTTGTTAATATACAAACAGTATCAGCATTGGCATTAGGAAAATTTCGTTGAAAGCATTGCATGTCACCATGAAATGGAACCAGTTACAGATATGTTTCTTCACGCAATAATCTCCTTGAAGACACTCCTCGATCGTCCTTCACACTGTCTTCACATGACTAGAGACTGTCGACTCCACAAATTATAGGACATTTCATGGCTATAATTGATTTTCCTTTGTACTAGCGAATGAACTAAGGTATTTCAAATTTCTACTGCTCCTAATATAAAAGTTATTTAAAATTTAAATAACCTACCATCAAATTCTACCAGTTCTAATCCAAAAAATGGACAAAAATTGCCGATTTTTCATGGGTTTACCTTCACCTGCACTGACAAAACTACCCATTCAGCATCAATCATAGTAACCCATGAGTCAGCAGACAAAATTTGACAACTCTAACCATGATAGCAAAAACAGTGAAGCAACTCCGTTCAGAAGTGTGCGCGTTTAAACAACGACACCCGGCGCTTCAAAAACGGATATCGTGCGGCACTTTGTGGACGCCGGATACGCCCGTTCCGGCATCTACAACATCTTGGCACTATAAGACAACAATCAGAGCAACGAAGTTCCGGACGGCCGACGACCTTGAGCTACAAGAAGCTCCAAAGGATGCTGAAGAGCAAGACCGAGGGAAATGTGGCTACATCGCTTCGTGCGCTTGGCCGGGAGATAGGATCAACCGCTCAAACAGTGAAAAAGTACCTGGTGAACATGAATATACATGTCAGAAAGCGGAAGTCGCTTCCACTGGTTTCGGAGATGCAGGCAATGATGCAGCGGCACCGGCTGAACAATATGGCGAACTCGATTTTTCCGGCGAATCGCGACGTGGCGGTGGTGATGGCCGACGAGACCTATCTCATCCTGGATGGCAACGACTGGCAGGGCACTTCGTATTTTACTTCCCCCACGAAGGAAGTGAGCTCCGAGGTGAAGTTCATTACACACACCAAGTTCCCCAAGAAAAGGCTGCTGCGGCTGACAATCAGCGAGAAGGGGATATCACAGCCGCTCTTCTTTCGCTCCGAACTGGCCGAGAACGGGGAAATTTATAGTACGAAATGCCTACAGGAAGTTGCGTCGTTCATCAAGAAATACCATAAGGGCGAAGACGCGGTGTTCTGGCCGGATCTGGCGTCCGCTCACTACTCGAAGCGATCGTTGGAGGTGATGGAGTGGCTGAATATCGATGTGGTACCCAAGTCGGCGAACCCGCCCAACGTCCTCCAGCTGCGTCTCATCTAGAATTTCAGGGCCAAGCTGAAATGTAAGATCTACTACAACAATTTTGTCGCAAAAAACATGGCGAATGTTCCGGTTAACTGCCGGAAGGCCGCTCGCAAAGGCGCATAATTTTTTGCAAGTAAGCTTAAATAATTACCTTCTATGGGAAATTTATCAAAAACAATCATCTGTCTTAGCTGTTTTTATCACCATCCGAAAAAAAGTCCAATTTGACGTAGGACTACGTCTTTGTTTTTAATACAGGGGTACACGTTGCGAGTACAAAAATTTGGAGCGTCACGAAATATGCTTAGGTTTTGAACGTTAATAACTAAGTCATTCGTCGATTGATTTCCAAAATTTTTGCCTCAATCGATCCGAACATTTTCTACGCTTCAATTTCAATGTATAAATCTATTGCTTTTTAACATTCTACTATTGAAATTTACGCAAATACAAGGTGATGTCTTATAATGCCGATTTTTCAGAGTAAATTTACCAAATGCACAGTTTTTCCTAGCGCAGACTTCATATTTAAGTAACGAACGTCTCCTAACCAGCCACGAAGGTTATAAAAGAGGTACACCACCAAGACAGGCTATATCAAATGTTTAGTGTATGGGAATTCGATTTGGAACGAAACCAATTTCAGCCACTCTTTAAACAATCAAGCGATTTAGATTGCACATTGCTTCATAGTCCTACGTCAACTTTGCGTACTCTTCTAGTTTTTTTAATGCAACCGTTATGTTGTACACAGATACAAAGAAACATTGAATTTTCTGCGTTATCTAAGGCACATAAATCGAATGCTAGATTTGCCAGAAAGTTATAGGAAATTTCATGTAATTATCAGCCAGATTACGCCTGAATCTAGCCTGTTTTATGAAAGATTGCAAACATTGTTGTATGGCGCATGTAAGATTGCAAACAATTTCGTTGTTTACGCCTTCCTTGGATTGGAATTAGACGAAGGGAAATTTTACACGCTTGTTAAATTCATTATATTTTTCTGTGTACGTTACCGCAATTATATCCAACTATTCAACTCTACAACAACGATTCACATAGCATTCTTCCATTGCGTGGTTTGCAACCTGTCTGTTCGTTTACGGTATTCTGAAAACCCGAAACATGTATCATAGCTTGGATTTCTCTTCTACTAATCACAGTTATAACACGCGTTACGAGAGTAACATATTGCGTTCAAGGGCATTCACATCTCTTGGCCAACTAAGAATTTCTTGTTTTGGTCCATTTGTGTATAATTTGCTACAAATGTATTTAAAAAAAACCCTAATAATCGACTAATTATATTTAAAACCAGTTTAAAACACAATTTCAAATCAATATTCAGTGACGTTCTTTTGTAACACCGTATCAACTGCCAGTATATTTTGAAATATATCAGGCTATAAATGTTTACTGAAATTAAATTTAAAAGGAAGGGTTTGCCCCGAATTCAACAAATACTCTCATGCATTCTCCTATCTAATACCATAGACTAACTCTAAGACCAGTAGGTCCCATACAAATACGATTTTTTTCTTGGCTCAGTCAGTACTAGCACATCGGTCCCAAGCTCGGTCCCAAGCTCAATAATGCGCCCCTAATAATGAACTCACACGAACACACTCTCAAATATTCTGTCAAAATAACACAGCAAATCAAAACAAAGGCGCAAATATGTATAGCAAGGTGCTTGTTTCAAGGTGTAATTCGGACCAAGGGGTTCTACAACAGTGAACCAATTTCAAATCGCTAGCTGCATATTGATTGTTGCTAATACGTCTTCGCCTTCTCTTGTTATTTTTGCATGTTTGCGAAACATTTTGACGTTTGTTTGGTGTACACTTTTGCACCGTTCAATGTCTTTTGATTCAGTATTTTGGGTTCATCTTGATGTTATTGATACATGTGTTGGTTTTGCGTTTCCTCGGCTTCGTAAAGTTTTTCATTTTCAGCTTCGCATTTGCGCGTCTTCGTAAGTTTTGGCCCACGCTATGTGGTGTGCATGTTGTTGCTGGGTTCACGTTGCTTATTACTACTATCATTTTTCTCTCTTGTTTTATAACCAATGCATGTGTTGTTGTGGTTTAATTTTTATTTTATATCTGGTGTTAGAATTGGAGCTAAAATTTGAATAACTTTAATGTGCATCTCTGTGCAGAGAATAAACCGGGAACATACTAAAATATCTTATTCGCTGCCGACGTCAGTTGAATTCAGCACATCGTTTACAAAAACGGACCCTAATGCAATCCCAACAATTTTATCCAACATCCCAGTGATTTATCGTGGAAGTGCAAAGGTGTTCTCGGCTTCCAATAAAGCGAGTATCACGTCAACATATTCCTACCCTGTCCGTATTTGACCGCCGGCGCCGGCGCAAGTATTGCCTTAGTTTGGGATGGCCCGTTTTAACACATTGAGGATGTATGCTAGTCCCAGGTATCATCTGTTGGTTCTCTGTGTGATTACAGCTGATCTGGTAATAACGGAGTTGCAACCTCAGGCGGCCAATCATGCTCATGCTCATGCTTGATCAAGGTTAGCAACCTTTTTTGCAGACACTCGTTCACGTTGATTTGACCATTCATTGTATCTGCGTAATGAATGGACTACATATTTTTCCACTTCCGCATATGGCCTCCCACACCATTACCTTCTAGCCAATTTTTTTTCTGTATAAATGGCTTTCACTGATTCAGGAACAGCCTCTCCCTTCGGCGAGGTATAAAACTGTAGTCCCAGCAGCGTTTTATAATCGAGTTTCATAAAGGTTTCATTGTCCATGATAATTGTTGGTCAGCAGTTTGCGATTTGTTAGTCAGCAGTTTGTCGTACAGCTTTCGAGCCCTCGGTTTCACAGATTCAGCCTGTTTGGTGTACTTCCGAAATGCAGTTTGAACTGGTTCGACGCTCACACCTCCTTCAATAGTCAGTTTTATGATCAAAAGACCACTGATGGTGCACCGTTTGTGCACAATCCGTTTTCTTTGCTCGGGAGAAAGACCACGCATTTTCAAACTTCCGTGCGAACAATTGAAAAAAATGACAACATCAGTTTAATTTAGATGTAAACAACCTTACTTTGGCTTGAATGCTGTACGCGTTTTGGATTGACGGTTGATCATTAGTGTATTTATAATCATCGGAACAGTCTATAGGTGACATCGGGTTGGTTCTCGATAATAATCGTCCAGAATTCTGATTCTTCTGGATTTTTCTAAATTTCTCAACATATTTTATGTCATAAATTTAAAGCTAGGTTAAGGTTTTCCGACTCTTCTGTGAACCTGAAGTCTCGTGCGCAGACTATATTGAACAATGAAGTTTATTTCGAATTGATTCGCATCACATCAGGACTTCCCCAGGGTTCGATTCTTGGGCCTCTTCTTTTCTCATTATGTATTAATGACCTGGTTGAAGTAGTAATAAATTGCAACAATGATATTCCGATTCTGAAAATATGTTAGCTGTAGAAATGTCCAGAAAAATAAATAAGTTATATGTGTGAAAGAGTTGGTGCATGCCACATTCTTTTGACTGACATGGATCCAGCATACACGGTAGCAGTGAAGTTGACAGCAACTTTATTGTGACCTAATTGAGCCAAATTTAAGTTGATTCAATCAATTTGCAACAAGTGTGCTCCAGGAAGATTAACGGTAACGTCACAAAATTCACTAGTAGATTTGGTCGTTTTAAAAATCCTAGTTGAAAAACTTAATAATTGAATGTGTTTATTAATGGTTGAGTGATATCGAAAGTGAATTAGCATTGATTCCATAACGTAGAGGCTACATCATTCTCTGGAATAATTGACTTCACGAAAAACATGGAATCTATATCGAATGAAGAATAAAAACACCAAAACAAATTAACAACACAACTCAAAGAAGAAGAAGAAGAAGAAGATCTGCTGATAAATATAATTGTGAAGAATAGCTCATGTTTGAAAGAAGGTCAAATCTCTGTAAAAAGTAATATCTTTAAGACGGCAATTCTAATTTAGAGAATCAGAAAACAAACAAACTTCAGCTCCGTCTAAATCGAGAGAATTTTTAATTGAAATAATTGTCTCTATAATAACAAATTCTTTCTGATTTTTTTGAACGGTGCAATCGAATCTAGTTTGTGAGAGTTCAGTGGAAAAATGATGCATCATCTAAGCACTTGTGCATGCGCTTAGGTGGCCGCACATTTCATAGTTGACCTTGGTTCGCTGGAGCCAACAACACTGCGTACAGGAATGGAGACCGTGGTTAGCAACCCACGCTCCATGCATATGTTTTGAAAGTTCCTTAGTAGTAAATCAAACGGTCAATACATTTATTTGCAATATAAGGAATTTTGTGCAGTGGACAATATCCGCTACGGGAGTTAACACTCTTCTGAGATGAAAAAAGGTCAAAAAACATCTTAACACACGAGATCACCATAAATTAAATGTTTCTAGTTAATTTTAAAATGCTAGATAAACCAGCAAGAATGACAGCGAGAAAAAAACACATCCAGTCAGAGCCAGAGCCTACTCATCACTCGCTTAGGATGCCAGACAACTATCAAGAAAAAAAATGGTGTCCGCCTCAAATCCAGCCAGTACAAGAAGCAGGGGAGCTAGATGGTTATACCAAGTAAAGCAAGAGTGTAGGACGCTCGGGAACTTGGGACAGAAGTCCATTTTGCTAGAATACAGGAATTATGAGTGCTTTAAAATTAGATCCGCGCCGTTTTAAGCATACGTCAATAACCTTATTTTGGTCAACTTAAGCATAACCTATCAACAGAGTACTCCAAATTGTCAAAAACAGAAACAAGAACACTTGTGATTTGGTAATTTTATGACCGTCTTATAACCTCCCCTCCCCCAGGTCATCGTTCCCCGTTCACCCTTTTTATATGCTGTTGCCATCGTTTGACGCAGGCATAACCTACCCGCAAACGCCCAAGTTTCTCTAAAGACATATAACTTCATTCGATTATAATGAAAATTGGATTCTTGGTGAGCTACATGCTCTGTGCTTTGATAGTTTTTTTAGTACCCAAGTAGCACACTGCGATCATAATTAGTTGTAGTAACTTGATTATGACTTAGCAAGTCATATTTATGTTATCTCAACTTATTTGCAACATGTGTGCTACTAGGGTACCGTACCGTTCCGATGCTGTCTTCAGTACATTGTAAATTTTGACATTCTTTTTCACTTGCGTTCAAATTGATACAAAGTAGGTCGATATCATACATCATTCGCATTCCTTAGTAACATTGAGAGATTCTCTTCGTCGACTTTCTCTTTCGTTAATAATTTGTCCTTTAAGCGATTTGTTGTTGTTTTTGACGTATTCGATCCTTAATTAAACTTTATATTACCGTACTCTGTGTTGAAAAAACTTAAACATGCTTTTACATAGCGGTAGGAACGCAAAGAAGTCTGTTACTTAGGATCTAATGCATTGTTCAACTTGATATATCCAGATGTGTGATTTAAAAAAATCCGTAAGTAGTCATGGGTACATTTCATAACTATGCACAGGTAAAGTAAACAAAAACATACATAAAACATCAGGAAAGTTCTTTGAAGAAGTTCAGGGTAGCTTTTTAGAGAAATTCAAGGGTTTTTCAGAGAAGTTCGGGAAAGCTCTTCAGAGAACGTCAGGAAATAGTTTCAGAGAAGTTCTTCAGACGAACTTTATGGAAGTTCTTCAGAGGAATTTCAGAAAAGTTTTTCAGAAGAACTTCTAGGGAGTTCTTCAAAGGAACTTCAGAGAAGTTCTTCCGAGAACTTCAGGGAATTTTTTTAGAGAGCTTCGGGAAAGTTCTTCAGAGAACTTCTTGGAAGTTCTTCAGAGAACTTTTGGGAAGTTTTCCCGAGAACTTCAGAGAACTTCGTGGAAGTTCCTTAAAGAACTTCTGGGAAGCAAGTATGGGAAAAATTGGCTCACTTATCACTCATTTCTCACTCATACGCGTAAACCATCAGAAGTGAGCCGTACCACGTGTGAGTTATTCCTATTCTGTTCATTACTATTCTGCTTTCATTCTATTCGTAGAAAACAGAATTGAATAAAACTGGCAGCTGATCGGATACTGAATGAATCGGACTGTAGCAGTGTGGACGATTTCTCAAAGAACATTTATCAGCCGTAGAATCATTAACGATTGCATCCAGTATGATTCAGCTGAGCGAGATTAATTGAATCACACTCATTTCTTCAAATCAAACATTCAAATAAACATGATTTAATATGTCAAATAAAGATCAAACATTATGTTAAGTAATCAAAGGCAACATAAAACCATAAAGCAACATATTAATCCCTATATCTGCTATGATCATTACAACTTATTGCATTCAGTGAGTCAAATTAATCTCGTTCAGTGTATTCAAATAACTTGCATTGAGTGATAATGCATTCATTCAGGTATAACGTAAAGAGGAAAATTTGTTTCGCATTATTCTGTTTTTCTCGTTAATTCATTCTCCAGATTTCGTTTTTGAGATTTCGTGAAGAATCGTTTGATAGGAAAAATCCCACTCGCTCACTATTCTGTTAGCAACCGAGGGTTGCTATTTTACATCGGTGGTGCTCATGCGAGTGAATGAGTTTTTCCATGCTTGCTGGGAAGTTCTCCATAAAACTGCTGGAAAGTTCTTCGGAATTTTTTTGAGAAGTTCTTTAGAGAATTTTAGAGAAGTGTTCTTCAAAGAAATTAAGGGAAGTTCTTCAGAGAAGTTTAGGGAAATTAATAAGAAAGGGAACTATTTCAGAGAAGTTGTTCAGAACAGTTCAGGGAAGTTCTTTGGAGAACTTCAGTTCACTTTGGAAAAGTACGGAAAGACGGAAAGCATGTATATAGCATGTATAAAAGCCCCTGCAAAGAGCACAAAAAGCAGCTCAGAATTGTTCTAACGGCTTTGGTGAATACTGCATACAAATCTACGTATGGAAACATAGGAACAAAAGAAAGGATCAGTAATGATGGGGTAAAGGGTATTTCGATCAAAATTTGGTCGACCTAAACTTGATGTATTTCATTTCACTGTGCATTAAAAAAAATTCACACCCCTCATTTTGAAGATGTGTGCATGCAGCATCATGCCTCTATTTTGATTTTGAGATTCGCACTTCGGTTATCAAAATGTCGTCGAAGGAAGAAAATCAAAACCGCCAAGTTGGCGAAATTGTTGAATGTGGCTAAATCAACTGTTACCAACGTATTAAAAGTATTCGGTGAATGTTTGTCGACAGCCAGAAAAGCTGGATCGGGGGAAAATCGAAAGCCGGTGGCCACAGCAACGACGAAAAGAGTTGCCCGCTGTTTCGAGCGAAACCCCAATCTCTCCGTCCGAAATGTCGCAAAGAAGCTGGGAGTAGCGCCTTCAACCGTTAATAGAGCTAGAAAATTAACTGGACTGTCGACTTACAAGAAAGTGGTGATTCCAAATCGCGACGATAAACAAAACACGTCGGCCAAAGCACGATCGCGAAAGTAGTACACGATGCTGACGAAGTTTCCTGGACAAGAATTTTATACGGCAACCTGACGGGGAAAGGTGGCAGATATTTTCAAGCACATTAAACTGTCAATGTTCGAGAAGAAATATCTGGTGTGGCAGGCCATCTGTATATGTGGCTTGAAGAACAACGTTTACTGAAGCGACACAATTGTTCAGTTCTATTTTGGCCGGAGTTGGCATCTTGCCATTACGGAAAAAATGCCATGGAGTGGTATGGTGCCAACAACGTTCAAGTGGTACCCAAGGACAAGAACCCTCCCAACACGCCAGCGCTCCGCCCAATCGAACAATATTGGGCCGTCGTCAAACGGAACCTTAAGAAGACTCAAAATGATATTGTGAGCAAGAAGCAGTCCTAGGCAAACTGGCGTTCTGCGGCGAATAAAGTGGGCACGGAGACTGTACAAAACCTTATGGCCTGCAATTCGCATTCGGTAAAAAGGAAGCTAAGCTGAATATTTTTCATGTATTCTGTGTCAACTGAAATTGATAAACAAAAATAATTTGAATTATTAATAAAAACTTTGATCGACTCACACACGGAACACCCTTTATATGCCGATTGCTCGTTTGCGAAGTCAATGTTCAGAAACAATCTTTACCTGCCATCACCGAGACCACTTTTCCCGAGGAACAAATCCGTTCCATATGCAATTTTTGGGGATGACACTTTTTCGCTTCATCAAAACATAATGATTTCATGTTCTTGCTGAAACCACAGCAAAGACAAAAGAGTGTTAACTACAGGTTGTCCCGAGCAAGTAGAGCAAGTAGCATTGTGGAAAACGCTTTCGGAATTGATTTGGCTCGATTCCGCGTTTTGCCACGGACATCTGAACATTCTACAGAAAGAGTGTCTTTAATAGTCCGCGCAGTGTGTGTCCTTAGTTTGTTTTTGTTTCCCGAGAGAGTTGTAAATTTTACGCTCCTCTAGGAACTATTGGACTATCACAGACAATAGCTCATGGAAGCTGGCGAAGAGTGGCTGGGGAGATACTGTTCCCAGTTAAACCGATTGCACAAAGAGGCCCGCCAGAACCATTCCAGAACCAAATCAAAGGAAGAGAAGGAGTTTCAAGTCGTTCTGTGTGTTTACGGCGGAGTAAGATCTAAAGGCTTTCAGAGGACACTTATCGTTGGACTCTTAACTTGATTATCGAAAGATTCGATTATCTGGAATTTTGGATTTGATTATCAACAGTGAAAAGCATATATCCCCTTTAAAAAGTAGCATATATGGCCATGAAAAAATAATAAGGAGAGCCTATAAATTAGCCTGACTTGTACTCTCAAACTAAATATTTGTTTTTTGATCTTTTAACATTAAACCGAACTGTCGAAATTCCTCCACCAACAAACTATGAACTATTCCGTCCGCATGGAATAGCTCATAGACTACTACTAGAAAATAGAAACTAGCGCTAGAATGTACACACGACAACGGGCACGGTTCTGTATCATAGCGTCAAACTATCGCCTGCAAGTCATAACTATGAGCCATCAGTACATAGTTTAAGTTCCTGTGTTTCTGTGAGCTATTACATAATTCTCTAGCATATAGCTTACAATACACTAGAAATAGCCGCCGTGTGGCGGCACTTTAGGATTCCTTGGACCACCATAAGTTCTGGCTTTCATGAAAATAGTTCAACTACCTCAGCATGATAAGAGTATTTATACAGACTCGTATTAGCACACACATACAAATATTTGCTCCTAACGTTTCCTTAAAACATCCGATCAAATCATCTGTTGATTCTGTTTGATTTAACGGAAATGGCAAATTATCTTGTTTATTTGCTTTGCATATTATAAATAGTTCAAAGGGGAATTTACTAAACAAATTTTGATAAAACAACAAGTCGGAATTGACTTACTTCTCAAGTCAACACAAGATAACCAAATTAAACAAGCTGATCGGTGAGATAGCAGGCTTCTATGCGCATAGAAACGATGCTCCATGTTGAGAGAGTGAGCTTAATTCGTGTTTGCTATTTTTTATGACCACTTCTAACGCCTGTATGCACAGACTCCCGACGCAAAATTTTCCACGATACTGCGTCTGAAATAAGAACAGGTCAATAACTCGTGCCAATCACCGTCACCGTCACCCACCGCCAATAGCCATCGATCATTTCCACTAGGTAAACATAGCTGCAACGTTTTCTTTCGTATTGATTGAGATCAAAATATTGACCAGCCTCTCGGAGCGCTGATCTAAACCCAATATAAACACATTCTCACTCTACTCCCCCATCAACAGCATGATGAAATGTGTCACATTGGAGCCAAAACAAACGCTTTCTACAGACCCTATCATCGAACCGACATCGGACAAACGCAGACGTCGTCGTCGTCGCCGTCGCCGTCGCGCAACAGTGAAAATCATTGGAAAGGTCATGGAAAATTGTTGTGCTGGTAACGAACGAGCGAACGAACGAAATCAGTCAGTCGCTATCACTGTCAAGTTCGCCGTGTTCGTCGTGTCTTCGTCGTGGGGGGAAAATGCTACCAGATTTTCCATCGGAGGTCGACTCTGTGAGGTGAACAAATGGTGCGAAGAAATTGAAGATTGAAAATGACTGTGATGATAAATTTGGTGATGTTCAATTCCTGGAAGGTAGTAGTATCGCATTGATTTTCCCCCGTTTCGGCATTGGACGACCATCAGGTTAGTTACGGACTTGACGTTTTCGCCGTGTGTTGCTAAACAAATGACGGTTCGCGTGCGCGAGAGCAAGCGAGGGATAGTGAGAAAATCGAAAGAGACACTGAACGTTATACACTCGGATTGGGAAATGTGGGAAAGTTGGGTAAAATAGAAGATATATGATGAAGTGGGTGGCGTTATGTTCGGATGTACTGGATACTGGATGTGTTGCATGGGAGGAACTTTGAGGTAGGTTGAACGAGTATTCCTTCTAGCTGAAAGAAAATTGGAAAAATGTGCAGTTTTCTGTTTTTATTCAAACCTAGCTGAACCCGGTGCGTGCGCTGCTACGCTTGCAACAAAATGAAGGAAAATTTAATATACTGGCACGTTCATGGTTTTTTTTTCGAAATGAGCTTTTTTTTCTTGAATAAGCAGTGGTTCAACTTCTATCAAAACATGCTTCTTATCCGAGCAACACACGTTTTGTGTTTAAGTAACCTGGATAATTCTCATTCTTGGTAGAAATTTGTGTTTCATTTGTATGGGAGCCCGTCCTTCCAGAGGGGGGGTGGTTTCTCAAACCACCATACAATCATTGCCTTCAAAACCCCCCACATTCCAAATTTTGTTCCATTTGCTTGATTAGTTCTCGGGTTATGAAGGAATGTGTGTCTCATTTGTATGAGAGCGCCCCTTCCTGAGAGAGTAGGGGCCTCAAACAATCATAAGAACCTTCTCCAGCCCCAAAAACCCCTTCATATAAATTTTCACGTTGGTCGGTTCAGAACTTCTCGAGTCTAGAAGGGTCTGACAGACAGACAGAAATTCAGCCTCTAAAAACCCCTATATGCTAAAAAGGTTTTATTTATTTGATTAGTTCTCGAGTTATGCAGAAATTTGCTTTTTATTTGTATGGGACCCCCCCTACCCCCATTTAAAGTGGGGAGGGGTGGTTAAGTGCCATAGAAACATTTCTTGTCTCCAAAAATCTCAACATGCCAAATTTGGTTTCATTTGCTTCATTGGCTCTCCAGTTATGTTAAAAATTATGTTTCATTTTTATGGGAGTCTCCCCTTCCAGAAGGCGGAGGGGTTTCAAACCACCTCAGGAACATTTATTTCCTTCAAAAACCTCCACATGCCAAATTTGGTTCCATTTGCTCGATTTGTTCTCGTGTTATGCAGAAATTCGTATTTCATTTGTATAAGAGACCCCTCTTTCAGTAAGCGGAGGAGTCTGAAACCACAATAGAAACATTTCTTGCCTTCGAAAACCCTTCATATGCCAAATTTGGTTCCATTTACTTGGTTAGTTCTCGAGTTAGGCAGAAATTTGTGATGTTTTTGTATGGAAACCCCCTTCCCTCCCCCTTCCAGATGGCGGAGGAGTCTCAAACTTCCATAGAAACAATTCTCTCCAAAAACCTCCACATGCCAAATTTGGTTCCATGATTAGTTCTCGAGTTATGCTCAAATTTGTGTTTCATTAGTATCAGAGGCCCCCTCTTACAGAGGGCGGAGGGGTCTCGAGTTACATTAGAAACATTTCTTGCCTTCAAAAACCTCTACCTGTCAAATTTGGCTCCATTTACTTGATTAGTTCTAGAGTTATGCAGAAACTTGTGTTTCATTTGTATTGGAGCCCCCCCCCCCCCCTACCACAGAGGGAGGAGGGGTCTCGAACTACCGTAGAAACATTTATTGCCTTTAAAATCCCCGAAAGCCAAATTTGGTTCCATTTGCTTTATTAGATCTAGAGTTATGAAGAAATTTCAGTTTCATTTGTATGACAGCACCCCTTTTAGAAGAGGGGAGGGGTCTCAAACTACCATAGAAACATTTTTCGCCACCAGAAAACCCCACATGCCAAATTTGGTTCCATTTGCTTGATTAGTTCTTGATATATGCAGAAACTTCTGTTTCATTTGTATGGGAGCCTCCCTTTCTAGAGAGGGGAGGGGTCTCAAACTGGAAACATTGTTTGCCTCCAAAAACTTCCGCATGTTAAATTTGGGTTCCTTTGCTTGATCAGGTCTCGAGCTATGCAGAAAAATGTATTTCATTTGCATGGGAGCCCCCCCTTTCAGAGAAGGGAGGGTTCTCTTACTATCTTAAAAAACTTTTCCGGCCTCAAAAACTCCTGCATACAAATGTTCATGCCAAACGGTCCTTCCGCTGAACTGAAAGTAAATATGTGTCGTTTGTGATGAATAAGGGTGAACCCATGAATACCGTAATCTATTAAGGTCGTTTATCAATTGAAAATGATGTGCATTTTTAAAACTACCGGTGACGTTTTTCGCAGCTAGGGCCATTGGATATACAGGGTGTCTCACAATAGCTTTCACTAAAACAATATAGGATTGCAGCAAAACAAATCAACCAAATCAAAGCATTTATTTTTCATCTGATAAATACATGTTATAGAAATTGACCATATCAATTCAATTCGAATCTCTCGCCCTTTTCCTTGATAACTTTGTACAAACGCTTTGTAAACCGATCGCATCTGGCACGCACAAATTCTGAGGAATTAGATCCCAAATATCAACCAAATGATTCATGGTTCGACCTAAAGTAAGCCCTTTTGTAGGGCCTATATGTTCAAGCATAGAAGCTCAAACAAAATAGTCAAGTGGGTTGAGATCCGGTGAAGATGCAGCCAATTCTTCGCTTGTGATGAAATCGGCAAATTTTTACGCGCCTCACGCTTGTGTCTTCTTTGCCTTGTGGGATGGAGCTGAGTCCTGTTGGAAACAATATGATGTATTCCCATACAGCATTGAAGTATGAGGAATCAGGTAGTTCTTTAAAACCTGCTCGATGTAAAATTCAGTGTTGATTTTTTCGTTCTGTTCTATTCCTTTTCGTGAAACGGCGCTCCATACCATGATTTTCGATTCATTCTCATAGCGTTCTACAGCTAGTTTATCTCTCTGAATATTGGCAAGACTTTTGCCATGCATACCATCAATTTGTTGATTATGACTGTCTTGAAGGAAGAAGTCCATTTCATCTGAAAATAAAATCTCGTAGTCACCGCGCCGAACCAAAAGATTTCTGCTTCTTTGGACTCTGGCTTGCTTTTGACGCTCCGTCAACCCGTGAACCCGTTGCACATTGGTCCGAAAGGGCGATTTTCAGGAATAAAATAAAAAGTGCACTTAGATGACGTGTAATCGATTTGGTGTCTTCAAAGAAGTTTTTGGTAAGATTAAGGCGCATCTGAAAAAGGGGTCGTCCATAAACTGCGTTCATCGGGGCACGATTTATTTTTTTTAACTTTTTTGTGTGACGTTTTAGGCTTTTGAAACATTCTACAAAATTGTAGAACTCACATTTTCCATAAACTTTGCAAAAAACACCAACTTGTTATCTTGTTTTTATTGAGATATGAAGCATTTTATATGGGAACCTTTAAAAATTGTTTTTTAGCTCTAACTTTTTTTTGATTTTTTCTCGGTCTACTATGTTCTAAAGTTTTTCCTTTTACGTAAACACATAACTTTTACGAAGACAGCAATACGCTATCTTTTAGAACTGAAATGATACAAGCGTTTTGTTGTTCAAAATATGCCATTTTCCAAGGGTTATATCTCAAAATAGCGCAAACATTTTGGAAATAAAATTACGTGACATTATGGTAAATATTTTACTTAACATTTAAATGTTTTAATATATGGGGGTAATTGATAATTACTAGGTGGGCATGTATCAGAGAAGTGTGGTTTTCGGTAAAAATACAGTCTTCAATGAGCTTTTCAATTGTAATTTCTTACTTTGAGTTTTCCGCGGCGATCTATGGTGAAGAAAGTTTTCTTTTCACAGAAACACACAAAGTTTTGGATGATGGCTGTACTCTAGCCTTTAAATTTGAAAAGATACAGGCATTTGTTTTTATCGAAACATACTGTTTTCAACAATAACAATGAAGGAGGCGACATGCAACATACTATGTGTTGAGGAAATCAAGTATTCATGGAATCTCAGGAAGAGAAAATTATTCACTATCCTAACAATCGTTGCTGAGTACGGTAATAAAAACAATAATTATCAATCGGAAAAGTGTTTGAAGAAAACTTCAAGCCGAAGAAATAAACAGCTACAAAGAACGAAAACAATTTGCAAGCAACCCGACCAAAAGCAAATAACAAAATTATTTCAAGTTTTGTTATTCAGTTACGCTGTTTTCATAACAGAGATTGTTAGAATTTAGATCGCGGATGTTGTTAAAATAACCGAAATTCTAACAAAAGATACTCTAGATATAACAAAATTATAGCAAACTATGATATACATATAACATAAACAAAACAAATTTTGTAACAGTTTTGTGACGATGTAGCAAAATCATATCAGCTAGTGCTAAAATTAATTCACTTTCTTTACGCAGCTTGTGCCTCCTGGGCATTAAATCATAGTTTGTTATAAGTATGTTTTACAATTATCCAGATGAATTTTTTTAAACAAATTTATATCATAATCAATTAGTCGTAACAAGGTTTGTTATAATTTTGTTATTTTTATGTTATACGCTTCTGGTCGGAAACTATCTGAACAATTGGTCCTCTGACTAGGTGAGTTCCTATCAGAGCTGAAACTGAACACTATGATTGTGAATGATTTTTTTATAGAAATGTCAATTACAATATCCAATATCCAGAAATTGAACGCTTTCTGGATATTGGATATTGTGATGGACATTTCTATAAAAAAAAATCATTCGCAATCATAGTGTTCAGTTTCAGCTTCCGAAAGGGAACTCACCAAGACAGAAGGAACAATTGTTCAGATGGTTAGCTTGCAAATTGTTTTCGTTCTTTGTAGCTGCTTATTTCTTCGGCTTTGAAGTTTTCTTTAAAAACTTTTCCGACTGATAATTATTGTTTTTCATTACCGTACTCAGCAACGATATGTTAGAGATAGTGAATTATTCTCTTCACTGCGATTCCATGGCTTACTTGATTTCCTCAACACATAGTATGTTGCATGTCGCCTCCCTTCATTGTTATTATTGACAACAGTATGTTTCGATAAAACAAATGCCTGTATCTTTTCAAATTTAAAGGCTAGATACAGCCATCATCCAAAATCTGTGTGTTTCTGTGAAGAAAAACTTCTTCATGAGATCACTGGAAAACTCAAAGTAAGAAATTACAATTGAAAAGCTCATTGAAGACTGTATTTTACCGAAAACCACACTTCTTTGATACATGCCCACCTAGTAATTATCAATTACCCCCCATATATTAAAACATTTAAATGTTAAGTAAAATATTAACCTAAATTTATTTCCAAAATGTTTGCGCCATTTTGAGATATAACCCTTGGAAAATGGCATATTTTGAACAACAAAACGCTTGTATCATTTCAGTTCTAAAAGATAGCGTATTGCTGTCTTCGTAAATGTTGTGTGTTTAAGTAAAAGAAAAAACTTTTTAGAACATAGTAGACCGAGAAAAAATCAAAGAAAAAAGTTAGAGCTAAAAAACCAATTTTTAAGGGGTTCCCATATAAAATGCTTCATATCTCAATAAAAAAACAAGATAACAAGTTGGTGTTTTGTGCAAAGTTTATGGAAATTGTGAGTTCTACAATTTTGTAGAATGTTTCAAAAGCCTAAAACGTCACACAAAAAGTTAAAAAATAAATCGTGCCCCGATGAACGCAGTTTATGGACGACCCCTTTTTCAGATGCGCCTTAATCTTACCAAAAACTTCTTTGAAGACACCAAATCGATTACACGTCATCTAAGTGCACTTTTTATTTTATTCCTGAAAATCACCCTTTCGGACCAATGTGCGTTGTTTCTGGTACGGCTTGCATTCCAGATCATGTCTGAGGAGCCTGTTCATTGAAGCAGGGGACATTTGAAATTGTTTGCTCAATTTACGGCCAGATACGGCCGGATTACGTCTTATCTGCTTCCTCACACATTTGATCATTTTCTTCGTTCTGGCAGTTCGTCTGGCACCTCCTTTGTGTTGAATATGGATATTAATTTGGGACACGAACATATGGAAGAAAAAAATATTCGCTCCCTATGGGGGGAATATTTTTTCGGCTTCGGATATCGGCTTAAATAAATTTGGAAAAAATAAAGAGTTAATAGAAATAAAAAATAAAGTTTGAGCTTAATAACTTTTTCCACAATCGTCGGATCGCTTTGCAGTCTTTGAAAAAAAGTTCAAGCGGAAAATTGAATACACTTATTTTAGATGGCAACGGGTCACCTCGCCAGATTATTCTATGTAAAAGTAAGTTTTCCCATATAAAATCCTATGTAAAATTAAAACCTCGAGCGCAAAAATATAGTTTCACCGATCGAGCTGAAATTTTGCACAGTTATTATAGGACCCAAAAGGCCCCCTAAAATTAAAAGTGAACTGGAATTTGAATTTTGACCCAGGCTAATGGACATTTCCAGTCTCCTTGAACCGTTTCAAGGTACGAAAAACAAAACGCTTACTCACTCCGAGGCTATTGAATATCTGACACGGTCTAAGTTTTGCTAATGTTATTTTAAAACTTACTCCCGTATGGCTTCCATGGTAGCTGATAAATGTAAACAAACGGAATCGCTTATTTATCGTCAGCGATGAGCTGTAAAAAAATAACCTCAAAACGGATATAATCAATTCTGCTGTTAAAATTACCCAGCTAAAATAAACGAACACTGAAAAAAGGTGACACCTATTATGAGACACACTGTATATAAAAAATCAAGATTAATTTTTAGTAGAAATTGAGCGCCAATTTGTCCCCGTTTATATTAACAGTAAGAAAAAAAAATATGGGCCATTACTTCAAATAAATTAATGTCTAAATCTATTTGAAAAATTCAACGTTTAGGGCCTATTATAATAGTAATCAAACAGTTTAGTCTCCGATTTGAGCTGAGCTATTTCCATACTAATTTTAGTTTTGTTGGTGCCAAATCAAAGCTTTAAAATCCTTAAATAATTGGTCGAAATTTCATTATGATTCGATAATCCTTCATGGAGATATGACCAAAACAATAGGGGGAGTTTGCTCATTTACACTTCCGGTCCGCTTCCTAGCATCTGGCCAAGAAGTACCTGGTGGTCAGTCCCCCACCGGTTACCTGTCGATCTGCCAAATTTTGGTAGACCGCTTAGAATTATCTCAAATTGTATTATTCCGCCCACTAAATATTGCGAGTAGTTGAACGGATTGGAGATAAGGAAAGCATTCCGGAGGCAGAATGGTTATCAAGAGCATACAAAACCAGGACGAGAACGATAAGGACTTGAACAAGAAGGAAAGTAAACAGAAAAGGAAAGAAACAACAAAGATTGGTAAAAATGTTACAGTTTTACTTATTATATATATACATAAAACCATAACTAAATACGCTCCAGAATCAAAAAACAGAATTTTGATTCTGGAAGTGTGATTGCATCTCATATATCCATTTGATATATGGGACTATTCATGCGGGGCTTATTGCATATGATAGCAGGCATTGATTGCATATGATAACAGGCATTCTCCAAATGGGTCGTTGGAACTGCAATAGAACCATCACCTTTTATCTCCAGGGCTAAAAGTGTTATGCACCACCAGATAGCATAATGTCAAAAATAGGTGCAGACAATTTTTTTCCATTTAAGCACAGCCGGTCAGTGGGAGGTGAATTGCACACACACACACACACACACACACACACACACACACACACACACACACACACACACACACACACACACACACACACACACACACACACACACACACAATAACATGCAATCATATACTGATGCCTTCTTTTTCATCCCTTTTTTATATGGGTGATCTTGGAGAGGTGGTAAGTGGTCTCAAGGACGAGGAGACCCGAATAAAAAATTCTCATGGATTTCCGGGGAAAGTCAGCCCGGATAAGGATAGCCATACGTTTACAGTGCAGTAGTGTGGAATGGCCTTCGGATCTGTTTCCGGCCGTAGTCTTGTTGTTCGAGAGTCGGATGAATGGGGAGTGCATATTGTCATTGCAGTGGATCTGCAGTTCGCTGCATATGCTGGGATTTTCAACGGATGTGAGACGGTACACTTGGTAGTGGTGGACTCAGATTTGTTGGGAGGGGGATGATTTTTTCTGTGGTTGGCAGCCCCCCTTTTCTATTGTCAGCCTGGGCACTGTTGTCCTTCTGACTTCAGCTAGATTGAGGAGGTGCGTGCCGAGCGGCTGTCCACCAAGGAGATGTGGCTCAAACAGCGTCTGTCCAGGCATCCAGCGGTTGAGTAAGAAACGCTGTTTCGCGTCAACTATACATTAGGTGGCATCCGCTCCATGGCGATGTAGGCAGCGCGACCCCGATCATCCATGGAATTCCAGAGTATTGTATAGTAATTTTGAATTGTTTTCTTCCCTCGTGATTATGATAGTGCAAGTCCGTCTTTAATTGCAGCAGGATCAGCAGATATGCAGACATATCAAATATAATTGTGATTATCATTTTTTATTAACGGGTGGCAACTAAAATTTTGGAATTTCTTTCTCAAGCTGTCAAAAAAAGACAAACATAGTTGAAGAAGATCTGGTTTATTCAAATAAAAGATACATTGTCCATTGTTGAAAAAAAATTAGTGAACATTTGAAAACGGTCCGTAATCGGATGTTCGGCGAAGCTTCCGTTTGATGTCGGAACAGGAGCGTTGTTACGGCCTCCATGTCAACTTTGCGAATGCATCTCTTGATTCTACCAATAAACTTTTTGCACTTCGTGGCTCTCCAGTTATTTTTGTACACCAAGGAACTCAAAACCCCGAAGAAATCTTCGATTGGGCAACACTGAGGCAGATTTGTCGGGTTGTGGTTTTTGGGTACAAATGGGATCGAATGGGTATTCAGGAACGATTGGGTTTTTATGGCGTAATGCGATGACGCTTTATCCGGCCAAAACACGTATTGTCCATCAGCATGATGTTTTTGTAGAAACGGGATCAAAATTTTCTTCAAACATTCGTTCTGGTACACGTCTTGATTGATTGCCAAACCAGAGGGCTTGAACCATGGCTTAGAAATGCCTTTCTCGGAAATGGCAATGTACACACTTAGAATTTTATGCCGAGTTTCGGCTTTCTGAAACCGAGATCCGCACAGCCGACCTCTCGGTTTTGATCTCGGCTTTATTATGTTAACCGATAATCTCGGTTTGGGTCAAACTGAAAACTCATTTAGTTAGCTGGAAATCTCGGCATGAGCAAACTAATATAAAATTCAAATAAACAAAAATGAGGGTTACCGAGATTTCGGTTAAATTGTGTGTAAATACTCAAAATGTTGGATAAGATTTTCATCGAAATATTGAATATTTCATGCCTATAGGCAAAACCCTGCATAGATGGTGTTTTGCGTCAAATCCGCTGGCTGGCTGAAACAAGAAGGCGTGGAGTACAGCGAGCTAGATGGACGCATCATGTAAGCCAAGACTTGGAGAGCGTGCGCGCAACCGAGGATGGAGAGAAGCAGCCATGAACCCGGTGAATCGGCGTAGAATTATTGAAAAGGTTTTACCAGTATAATTGATGTAGTCCAAAAAAATGTATGTTTTTTTCACCGGTCCACAAACAACATACGACTTACTCCACTTGCGAATGAAAACAATATGGCGCATGACGGTTGACAGATAAAAGAAAAGCCGAACCTCGGCTTACACCACTGCTAAACCGATATTTCAGCATGATAGGCAACTGAGGTCGGTTGAATTTTGGTTAACGTTTGTGCTCGGCTCCTAGTGATGCCGAGAATCAGCTTAATAATGATGTTACCCGATATTTCAGTTTCAAGTGATGCCGAGACTCAGCATCATTTGATTTCGTGCCGAGTTATCAGTTTAATACCAAAATGCCGAGTGAATTCAGCTAAATGTTTAACCGAGCCCGTGAATAATTTTTAAGTGTGTACAGCATCACTTTCTGTTCAAACTTATGTTTAAACTTATATTTTATGTTCGGAGGTGTAGTAGAACTATCCGTTGAATAGTATCGATCGTTTCCGGGAATCTGCGTCTTCGAAAGAGGGAAGTAGCTTTTGTCGTCCAAAACAAAACATTTTCCGGAATAATTTTTAATCAACCAACGGCATTGGGATTTCAGCGTTGAAATCTGTGCATCAGTATATTCCGGGGCTCGTGTCTTCTTTCGGCACTTTATTTCGACTCTTTTCAATGTTTTGCAGATGTACTGGTGAGAACAGTTGAACTTTTTTGCGGCATCCCGTTGGCTCAGTGAATCCTTGTTGTTGAAGGCACGAGAAAGAGAACGAAGTCCTTTTGCGTCCATAATTTTGGCTGGTCTTCCACTAACTTGCTTGCGAGCAGTTGTTGGGAATCTTAGGATATGGTAAACAGTCGAAGTCGCAACATTTTCGCTTTTAAAATGTTGTACCGTATACGTTTTGTCGAGATTTCTGTGCAGTTCGTAGAACTGTACAACGCGCTCGCGAAATACTTCTTGTTTCGACGGCATTTTGAGCAAAACTGAGCAAGCATAAACAAAACAGAAAATACTAGCAGAAAGAGGAGAGAAAGAGCTAACGCATACACACTCTTATTTCTCTCTGAGCTCGTTTGTTGTTGAGCATAGGGGCATCGAAAAAATTCCAAAATTTTAATTGCTACCCGTTATAACATCCTTTCACAATATTTTTTATGCTATTTTCAGCTTCGCATTTGCATCGTTTTAAGTTTTGGCCCACCTGACCAATGCCAGATGTTTGGAGAATAAACCGGAAAACACGTCTAAAATCTTATGGGCATCAAAATGAAAACCCTACCTAAATTCAGCGTTCCGTTTATCCAACATCCCAGTGAGTTCTCGTGGATGTGCAGAGGTGTTCTCGGCTTCCATCAAAGCGAGTACCACGTCAACATACTCCTACCCTATCCTTATTTGACCTGCATGGATGCGGCCGGCGCTGGTATTGCTTTTTTTCATTCGCGATCGCCAGTTTTTACACATTGAAGATGACTGTTAGTCTCAAACATCATCTGTTGGTTCTCTGTGTAATAACAGCCGATCTGACAATAACAGAGTAGCAACCGCAAGCAGTCAATCATGCTCATGCTCATGCTCATGCTCATGCTCATGCTCATGGAGATATGACCAAAACAATACCCGAGAGCACAAAATTGTGAAATGAAAATATACTCCTTGCAGTTCAAACCCGGACAAGACCAATCGCGCCAATCGATGCCGCTTGCAATCTATTGTGTCGCATCGGCTGCTTTGTATGGCACACCAGAGGCACCATACAGCGGGCTAGATGCCACATTATGCGGTTCTACAGAATTAGAGCAGGATCGTTTGGCGTAAGCGGCGTAAGTGCTCGGGTTTGAACTGCAACGAGTATATTAAAAAATTACATGTAATTATTTAGCATCTTGAATCCATATCGACGGTCATAATTGACGCTTAGGATTTTCTTAATGGAATATATGAAACTTCTAATATTTATGTGATATCTCTTTTTAAAATAAACTAACATAAACAAGTCGCTAAACATTATTAATGACCATATTTTAATCACATCGCTGAACAACACATTTCATTTTATAAACTGAAAATATGACATTTCGAATTTTCCTGGAACTTCCTGGAATTTCTGATGAAAGTATGTATCCAATACAACATTGGTCACATAAGAGTTCGTAATTCTGGTGAAGTGAAATAATGGTTCACTCTTACCATTGGGGGAATAATTCGGGTTTTTGATTTATTTCTGACATGGGATTCGATCCTAACTTTTTGGAAAGCGCTGATACTAAATCCGTGGTTGATCTCACTAGGCCATGCTGACTTTTGAAAAGATAATTGATTAATGAGCACGACGTTATAACTCTCAGCAACGCTTTATTTTGGGATAGGTAAATTATTCTCGCCCCTAAAAGCAGCAACACAGTACGATAAAAGAGAAGCAACGATTGGCTGGTCTTCACGAAATTCATTTCGTGCCTTTTACAAAAAACTGTAATGATAGCATTTCACCAGGTAAAAAGTAGTATGAATGTTTCATACAATATACGAGACATTTGTTCTACTTACAAAATCAATGTTTACGAAACTCGTGAAAGCTACTTTACGAAAATAAATTTTCAGTGTACTGAAACACTCACAGGTCTTCCACCTTGAAATAAGCTTTGCAATCAATAAAACAAATATACGGCATGATCTTACTTTTTTTTGTATACATCACTTAAAACTTACACGACTATCGCCAACAAGTTTACACAACTTAACGTAAAATAAGCATAAAACTTTGCTTTCCTTCGACTCAAATGTCAAATCGGTGCAACTGACGTAAGGGACCGTCCATTAATTATAAATTATAAATCTATAAATACCCCCCCCCCCTTGTCACGTTTTTTGTATGGACCTTCAATTTTTTTGTACGGGTTGTCACGTTTTCCCAAACCCTCTCTCCCCCTTTACTGCGTGACATAATTAATGGATCTTCCCTAATGAGTGTGCTGCAATAGTGATCGAATATACTTAATTGAAAACCTTTCGCTGTGAATTGACTGCAAATCGATTGAAATTTGCTGCGCTCGATTCCAGAGAGACACCCCTATATTGGCAAATATTGGCAATAATAGAGCTCAACGATCTATTAACGTAAGCGCTTAGAAAAGAGAAAATTACAGAAGTATTAAAAATTTCATATATTCAGTTAATAAAATGAACTATCAGACAATTCTAACCGTGAATTTAGATGCTAAATAAGCACATAAAGGGTGTCCACGATGAAATTGCCACACTATGAAATTGCTCTAACTTTTTAACCGTTGGGTAGAATTTTATGAAAATTTGGGTGGATTTAGTTCATAGTGCATTATTTACATCCTGCAAGTTTTAAAGTCCTGTGATCAAAACTCGACGAAATGGAGTCGAAAGAACAGCTCGCGCGTGATAAAATCTTGCGCATTCATGACGAGAACAAGGATCTCTCGCATCGTTCCATCGCTAAAACGTTGGGAATCGCGAATTCCACGGTGTTGCGAGTGATTAAGCGGTTCGAGGAACGGTTGACCACCGATCGGAAGCCCAGAAGTGAAGGAAAAAGTATTCCGTACAACACCAAAAATCACAACCGCGTAGTTGGGGCCTTCAACCGAAATCCGAACGCCTCCGTTCGGGATGTGGCTAAGAAGCTGCACCTAAGCCGAAGGCTGGGCTTCGAACGTTCAAGGTACAAAAGGCCCCTAATTGCGACGAGAAGCAGAACAAGTCCGCCAAACCCCGTGCAGGAAGTTGTACCTCAACATGCTGACGAAAGTTGAATGCTGCATCATGGACGACGAAACATATGTGCAGGCCGACTTCAAACAGATCCCCGGCAACCTGTTTTTCACGGCCAAGGATAAGTTCAGCGTTCCGGAGCATGTCCGCACTCAGAAGATGTCCAAATTTGCGAAGAAATTCCTGGTTTGGCAAGCCATCTGCACGTGCGGGAAGCGGAGTGCACTTTTCGTGACCAAGGACACGATGAACGGACAGGTGTACATAAAAGAGTGCCTCCAGAAGCGGCTGCTTCCTCTCCTGAAGGCCCACAACGTCCCAACAATCTTCTGGCCGGATTTGGCCTCATGCCACTACTCCAAGGACGTGCTGAAGTGGTATGCGGACAATAAGGTCAATTTCGTGCCGAAAATGTTCAACCCTCCCAACACTCCGGAGCTCCGCCCCATCGAGAAGTACTGGGCGATTATGAAGCAGCACCTTCTTAAACGACCTAAGGTAGTGAAGACAGTCGAGGAACTGAAGAAAGTATGGGTTTACATGCAAAAAACGGTTGATTCACAGGTTGTGCAGAATCTTATGGCCGGGGTCAAGGCCAAGGTGCGGGCATTTGCGTATGGACTGTAAATAAAATACTAGTAAAATGATTAAATGAAGTTTAATAGTTATTTCTCAATCCCTGAAAATTTGATGGCAATCGGATGAAAACTCGAATTTTGCGAATCAATTTTGTGTGTGGCAATTTCATCTTGGACACCCTTTATTCGTTGAGAATAGTGCAGTTATAGTAAATGGAGACTTTGTGTAATTTTTGAATGTACTCCTTGCAGTTCAAAACCTAACAAGACCACTCGAGCCAATCCTGCTCTACAACGGCATCAGATGCGACACTATAGTCTGTCTGTTTGTCTGTCTGTCTGTCTGACTGTCTGTCTGACTGTCTGTCTGGGTTTACCTTCACCCACACTGACAAAACTACCCATGCAGCATCAATCATAGTAACCCATGAGTCAGCAGACAAAATTTGACAGCTCTGTCAGTCGAACTCTAGCCGTGATGGCAAAAACAGTGAAACACCTCCGTTCAGAACTCTGCGCGTTCAAAGTACGGCACCCCGTCGCGTCGTAAACGGGCATCGTGCGGCACTTTCCAGACGCCGAATACGCCCGTTCTGGCATCTACAACATCTTGGCTTTATTAGACAACAATAAGAGCATCGAAAGAAAGCCCGGTTCCGGACGGTCGACGACCCTGAGTGACAAGAAGCTCCATAGGATGCTGAAGAGAAGGCCAATGGAAAAAGTAGCTACATCGCTGCGTGCGCTTGCCTGGGAGGTAGGTTCAAATGGCCAAACAGTGGAAAAGTACCTGACGAACATGAACATACATGTCAGGCAGCGGAAGTAGCGTCCACTGGTTTCGAAGTTGCTGGCAGTGGCAGCCAAGGTGGCAGCGGCTAAATACAATGGCTGACAATCAGCGAGAAGGAGATGTCAAAGCCGCTCTTCTTCCGCACCGGACTGCCATGAACGGGGAAACTTTATAGTACTAAATGCCTGCCGGAAGTTGCGTCGTTCATCAAAAAATACCATGAGGGCGAAGACGAGGCAGATCTGTCGTCAGCCCACAGGAGATAGAGCGGCTGAATATCGATGTGGAACCAAAGTAGGCGATCCCGCAGAACGTCCCCCAGCTGCGTTCCATTAAGAATTTCTGGGCCAACCTGAAGCGTAAGATCTACTCCAACAATTTTGTCGCGAAAACTGAGGAGGAACTGATAAATAAAATGAAGAAAGAACTCAAACGCATGCCTTCACGCATGTTTTCGTCCGCCATGGCGAATGTTCCGGTTAGCTTCCGGAAAGCCGCAAGGACGTAGAATTTCTTTGCAAGTAAGCTTCCATTATTACCTTCCATGGGAAATTTATCAAAAGCAATTATCTGTCTTAACTTTTTTTTTATCAACATCCGAAAAAAAAGTCCATTTTTTAATGCAAACGTTATGCACTACTGCACCGACTGCCTAACTCGAGAGCTACTCAAAAAAATAGAACCAACTTTTTGAAGGCAAGAAATGTTTCTATGACCACCATATTGACACCCCTCTCCTCTCTGGAAAGGAAGGCTCTCATACAATTGAAATACAAACTTCAACCAAACATGAGAACTAAGGCAACTAAAACACAGAATGTCTATTGCTCGATTAAGAAGCATGTCCTGACAAAAGTTTGAACCCATTCTTAGTCAAGAAAAAAAACTCACTACGAAGAACAACCATAAACAGGCGAGTTCTATTCAATTTTCATTCAATCCGTTGCAAGCGTAGCAACGGTCGCACCGGGTTCAGCTAGTCTCATTTGAACACGAACATTGCCAAGCGAAAGATTTGAGCAGTTACGTCACTATTATTATTATGTTAAGGAGTGTATCGAAAATAAGCTATCCACAAACTTTCTTTCAAATTATGTTGAAACCCGATATTTTATTCATACAAAAAACTGATCCTTTATTGTACGAGGTTAAACTTGAATATAATGAAGACCGGATGAAGTTTAAGTTATTCCTTCACGAATTTTCGAACTTTGGAACTTTGGCTCTTCATCAAGTTCCGGACAAGTGTTGCATCGCATTTTTTGGACGCTTGAGCCCAAATTTTTTTGAACTCCTGCATGTTCCCAGCTGCCTTACCAGTCTTCTTGAAGACCCTCTTCACGATTGCCCAGTAACCTTCGATGGGTCGAAGCTGAGGGCAATTTGATGGATTGATATTTTTCTCATCGAAATCTATACCCTTTTCCGCAAGCCAATTGAGAGTGGTTTTGGCATAGTGAGCCGACGCTAAATGCGGCCAAAACAGTGGAGGTGTACTATGCTTCTTATATAAAGGCAACAATCTCTTCTGGAGACACTCAGATCGATAGATTTCCGCATTTATAGTTCCGGTAGTGTAAAAAATGGTTGACTTCAAATCACAGAAACATATTGCTTGCCATACCAGTACCTTTCGACCGAATTTCTCCACTTGAATCGACCTGTCCGCATTGCTCACATCCTCCCCAACGACGGCAGTAAAGTATTGTGGACCTGGAAGGGATTTTGAGTCCTCCTTTACATAGGTCTCATCGTCCATCAAAACGCATGCATTCGGACGCTGCAAAAGACGCGAATAGAATTTCCGGGCCCTTGTTGCTGCTCGCTTCTTCTGTTCTGCACTTTGTTTCGAGATTTTCTGCTTCATGTAGGTCTTCAGTTGGTTTCGCCTCTTGATACGCTGGATCAATCCGACACTCGTTCCTGCTTGTTTGGCCAAATCACGTATTGACATTGATTTGTTCTTCATGATTAGAGATACCACTTTCTGCTCCAGTTTCGGGTTGGAAGAACCGGGTTTTCTGCCTCTTCCTGGTAGCTCATCCAAAGAATAGTGTTCCTCAAACTTATTAATGATGGTTTTAACACTCGCATGATGAATTCCAAACCCTTTCGCCAATTTTCGCATAGTAATACCCTTCTCACTTAGCTATGTGTCCAGAACCTTAATTTCCACTTCCTTTTCAATACGCGACATTTTGAAAACGCAGAATTTGAACCCCGCAAACAAGTAAACAAAAGAAAGCTGACAGTCAAACGCACAGCATGCAGTGTTCAGAGCATAAAAAACCATCACAAATACATGCGTACAACGCAAATGTATGTGGATAGCTTATATTCGATACACTCCTTACTAAAATGTTGTCCTTAGGGACGAAAAACCGATATGATTAGATACAATGTTGTTCGATGGTATTAATATGGTATAACAATAATATTTCAGCAAGTAACGTCCCCACCCCCTTTTCCTCCTACTCCTTATGCCACGTAGTTTCTGGATAGCCCCCTGGCCACTTAATTAGCTTATTTCTGTATCAGCACATCGGTGTAATCTGATCGAGCATTATTAAGTTATTTTCAACTGTGACTCCTCGAATGCCGCTTTCTTCTGTCGTCTCATAGATAATGTTAACCTTTAATCCTCCAGCAAACAGATCCGGCGGTTCGTGTGTGTGCAAAATTATTGCATAGAATCTATAATTGGCACAAAGGGCTCCCTCTGCCGCACAAGCAAGCAAGCAAGCCAAAGACAACCTTTACTAATGTTGATTCACTCCCCCCCCCCCCTTCACCTCCATGCCCGGAACCGGGCGATCTCTACTTCTGCATTTTCTCCAGCAAGTACCTTCCACCGCGGCGCAGGTTCTGCAAGTCATTCGGCCCGCAATGTTCGGCGCTGTGCTCAGTCTTTCTCGCGAAGCAGCTGGAACTAACAGCGCCGCTTGCTCGAGTTACTGTTTGCACGAACGAACGGCAACCGGCGCGGTGCGAGGTGGTCTTTTATCAGTGATTCCCAATATAAGTGGTTTTAAGCTTCTCCGATTCTCCAAGAGGAAGTTTATCCAGGGTGGGGAAGGTCAGCAGCAGTGAACGCGAATTACGACGACACATCGCGTGTGCATTCGACATCAGTGTGTGTGCGTTTACATATTTGAACTACCGCGCGAGTGCCGTCGGACGTGGAACCGAAAATAGTACCCCGTGAATAAATTGATATTGAGACAGAAGTAGACTTGTCTCATCAAGATGGGAATTCGATTTTTACCATATAAAATGAACCGCACCGGGCAGCGATAGGCACAGTGCAGTGATTCTCCGTCTTATCCGGGTTCTGGTGGTGAAGTACCGAAGGCAATAGAGCAGTTAGCGGTGAGTTTCCTCCGTATAGGAAGTGAGTTGCTGTTGGTAACGGCAGAGTGCGACCTCCAAAGGTGATTAGAGCTCGGTTTGTTGCATACTAAAGTGCCGAGTGGTGAGATTTTCTCACTGTTGTGTGGTGAAATTCGATCGGTTTGTTTTTTTTGCTGGTAGCACGTTGTCGTTGTGCTTGAGTCAGCTGATAACCGCTCAGTTGCAGGCCTGTATGTTGTATTGTGAGAGGTTATCGTCGCTGGCTGGCTCCGGCACACATAGCTGCTCGGTTTGCATTCTACGCGGTTCTCTACTGGTGGTAAGTCACTCGAGTCAGCTGTGCGAACGAGGGGCGAACCCAGTTCGGTTGGGATTCGCTTCCGCGCACTTCTAGGAGTTAATTGGACGGGTGAAGCGAGGGGAATTTATTTGAAACAATGAGCCTGAGTCGATGACCGGCGAGACTTCATGGACGATTGATTTGTTAGTTTATGTAAAGCGAGTCCATGTTGAAATTGATTAATGGATGCCCCCATGGCAACGGGTTGTTTACGAAATCAGATGTTAGGGCGATATATCGATTTCATTTGACTGTCGCAAAAATCATCGACAATCGAGAAATATGCAAATTTTCCGTTCACCGCGTTCAGCCCTTCGAATGATGGCCTGTTTCGGACAGAACAACCTGTTTGGAGGTAGACTCGAGAAAGCGTTAGGCTGTGTGAATCTCATCGATGTTATTTTGAAGTGGTTTCGTGTTTTCGCAGACGGCTTCATTCGCGATTATTTGCTTTCCACCGATGACGGTGGGTCTGTCTTCGTCACCGATGATATGGTTGGTAACCAAACCATGTGCTCGCTAGGTACTTACACAATACGAACAGAGCAGTATGTAAAGTGCCAAAAAAAAAGTTACTAATACATACAAACTGGGTTTATGCTGTTTGTTTGGAAATAAATCCGACTCAGCGTGACATGGCATGTTTTCTATGAATGGGTATTCGCGAGGATCTCCGAATGGAACAAGAAAGAAAGGGGTTTCTTTTCACACGACCGTTATGTCTGCGGCGGTGATGTCTTACGTCGTGTTTATGTTCGTCTCTGTAGATTAGGATGCCATAAGAGTGGAGGGGATAAAAATGACCTTCCTTTTTTATCAAATGGGCTGCTGAATGCGTGCATGCATAAGGATCCAGAAAACTGGAAGAAGAGCATTCATGCGTGCACCAGTTGCACTATACGGACTTAATAGAAATAAAGGTCTAGCCAAATTTGTTTTATCCGCTCAAAACTCAAGCTATCCATAGTGCAAGAATTGGGGAATCAGCGTAACTTTAACTCAGGATGATTTTTTAAGAGAAGATTCATTTTTCATGTTTTCCAAGAAACCAATAGTTGGGAGGAACTTGTACATTCCCATACTTTCACTTACTCAATTGAAGAGAACAAAACGAAATGCCACATGTATCTCGTAGAATGCTCAACACAGTTCAACCTGTTCAAAAAGATCGAACTTCAATAAGATTGCGCTATGTTCAGCAAATTTAATTGTTTTAGAATTTTTAACAGAGTCACTGTTGGACTCCAAAATATGCCCTAATGCAAGCAGAAGAGGCATATTTTTCAAAAACCAAACAAAGTTTTGGTATTGACGCGTCCGCAGCTATCAGGGTTTGCCCGAATTTTGTACTCATCATGAGCGACGAAAACGTTTTCTTTCTCCGTGGACACCTGTTTCTCAAAGGAAAATATTTATTTTCGAACAAATTCTTTATTTTGCTTTATATAAGTGAAAATCAACATTATAGTTTTTAAAAATCGTTAAGCTCTCAAGATTTGCAAGCAGTTTTAGTCATGATTTTCGAAGGAAAGAGGATGAGAGTAGGCTTTTGAGCGACGTGGCCTACGCTTTGCGAGGAAATAGGCTCAGAAGTGTTTGTTTACAAATGTTGATAGGCCCTTTTCTATTGTTGCTCCAGGTTTGTTCAATAGTATTGCAAAATATGTGCATTCTCCTTCGGGTTTCGAAGGAGCTTTCGTAGCATAAAATAAAAGAAAAGCCCAAGAGTAATTAAGCTGTTTAGTACACAACAGCTCCGTCTTAACATCTAACCTATGAGTCATATGAGTCTGACTGACAGTGACACAAATGTTGAAACAGAAAACACAGAAGTTGTACTTCGCCAGCCACATCTATTTTCGATTGCACTCTCAGACCCTAAACGTCTTAGACACTTTTACCCCAGGAGACAGACTTCATTCGCCAACAATTGCAATTGAATCTACATGCTATGATTTTTTTTACTGTTCTAATGTGTCATTGAAGGTAATGTATTGCGGTTTGAAATTACTAGGTATTAACAGCGATTTCATAATTTTCCATTTGGGAACGTCCATTAAATTATGCCACGCAAAAAGTGACTTTTTATAACATACCCCCCCCCCCCCTGTCACGTTTTTTGTATGGACCTTCCATTTTTTTTTTTGTATGGGTTGTCGCGTTCAAAGAATAGTGATTGGACATAAGGCGAGACATCCATACACATCTCGACCCACATCCATATTGCCCAACTAAGATTTTTTCGACACCTTTGGGATGATAGAATGTTGCCATCGCCTCAAATCTCCTTTACTCCATTTGTACTGCCAGCTGACGAGTGACTGTTGACAAAAAATAGGAAAAAAATTGTTTCAGGCGATTTGTCGATCGTTAATATCGCCTTCCATAGCGCTTACCTTGCAAGCTAAGTCCGCTCTCTCATTGCCCAGAATCGAACAATGAGAAGGGACCTATACAAAGGTGATGATAAAATAACGCGAAGATAAAGTACTTAGAAGCCTTTGTATTTTCATGAGAAAATACGAGGAGTGCTTTACCTGCCTCAAACAGCGAATAGCCTCTATAGAACTGAGACTATCCGTAAAAATGAAAAACTGATCTGGTGTAAGTGAGGCAACGATTTCTAGCGTAAAGTGTATTGCCGCTAATTCAACAACGTAAACGGAACAAGGCGCTTGAAGTTTTCGTGCGGCGCAATGAGTTTTATTAAATACTAGCTGATCCCGCTGCGAGCGTTGCTACGCTTGCAATTAAATGAATAAACATTACACAGAACCGACGCTTTTTTTTATAATTTTATTTTGACTAAGAAGGGATTCAAACTTCTATAACAACATTCTTCTAACCTAGACAATACAAAGTTTGTGGCTTGGTTACCTGGATAAGTTTGGTTGAAATTTGGGTTTGAAATCACCATAGATACATTTCTTGCATTCAAAAAAACCCGCATACAAATTTTGTTTACATTTGCTTGATTAGTTCTCAAGTTATGCAGAAATTGGTGTTTAATTAGTTCTCAAGTTATGCAGAAACTCGTGGCAATATTGCTAGTAAAATTCATTAAATTTCTCCAGTAGGATATTTCTCAAAGTTTAGCGGCCATCTGATGATTTGTACTTGGACCTGCCTTTCCACAACAGGTTCCCGTGGGGTCTCGAGTGGTCGTGAAGGTTTTTGAAGGAAACCTTGACAATGTGGTTATCAAAATTCATGAGTTTTGTTCATGGCCACTCGAGGCCTCACGGGAACCTGTTTCGAGATGACCGTTCCGAGGACAAATTATCAGATAGTCACACAACGTTGTGAAATAGTTTTCTGGTTAAATTTCAGGAATTTTGAAGCCCATATTGCCAAAGTTTCCTTCTAAAAATGAACATGGCCAGTTGAGGTCAAACGGAAACCTGTTCCGGAGAAACAGGTCCGAGGACAAATCAGCAGACGGCCTCAAAATGTTGAGAAATATCCTACTGGAAAAATTTCATGAATTTTGATACCCATATTGCCAGGGGTTTTCTACTGAAAATGTTCATGGCCACTCGACGCTGCACAAGAACCTGTTCCGGATTCACAGGTCCAAGGACAAATCATCAGATTGCCACTAAACGTTGAGAAATATTTTATTGGAGAAATTTCATGAATTCTAATACCTATATTGCCAGGGGTTTCTACTGAAATTATTCTTATCCACTCGAGATCTCCCGGGAACCTGTTTCGGAATGACCGGTCCAACGAGAAATCATCAGATAGCCGCAAAACGTTGAAAAATATCCTACTGGAGAAATTTCATGAATTCTAATACCCATATTGCCAGGGTTTCCTTCTAAATATGTTCATAGCAACTCGAGGCCCCACGGGAACCTGTTCCGGATTGACCGGTCCGATGCCAAATCATCAGAGAGCTTCAAAACGTTGAGAAATATCCTACTGGCGAAATTTCATTTTAATTTTGATGCTCATTTTGCCAGGGTTTCTTTTGAAATATGTTCATGGCCACTCTAGGCCCCACGGGAACCTGTTAAAGAATGGCCGTTGCAGGAACATGTCGGCATATGGCGCACAGTGGAATTAAAATAGTTTCTAGGAATTATACTAAAGATTTTGGCTTCCATTCCCGGAAATTTAATTGATGTTTCCAAATAGTGCCTCCGTACCGGACCACAGCCCCGGTAACCCAGATTTACGGGAACCAGATGAATTCAAACGGTCATTGATGATTATATCTTGAAAGCCAATAAGTTTTTGAGTCTAATGGTGCCAAAAGATTTGAATTCGGTCAATAACCATTGGAATTTGGTGAGTACCCGGGTACCATGTCGATCACTTAAAGGTGATTTTTTTTTGTTGAACACTTGAGGGTTAATTAGTTCTCGAGTTATGCAGAAATTTTTGTTTAATTTCTATGAGAGCCCACCCCCCCATTCAGAGGGCAGAGGGGTCTTAAACCACCAAAGAAATATGTCTCTCCTTCAGAAAAATCCACATGCGAAATTTGATTCCTTTTACTTGATTAGTTCTTGAGTTTGGTTTAATTTCCTTGATTAGTCGAGTTACACAGAATATTGTTTTTCATTTGTATGGAAGCCCCCCTTTCAGGACGGGAAAGAATCTGAAACCATCGTGGAAACCTTTCTTGCCTTCAAAAACTCAAACATACTAAATTTGGTTTCTTTTGCATGAATATTTCTCAAGTTATGTAGAAATGAGTGTTTTATTTGTATGGGAGCGCCCTTTCCAGATAAGGGAGGGGTCTTTTACTGTCATAAGAACCTTTTCCGGCCCCAAAAATCCCTGCATACAAAATTTCACGCCGATCGGTTCGATAGTTTTCGAGTCTATTAGGTTCAGACAGACAGACAGAAATCCATTTTTATATATATATAGATAGATAGATACCAAAGCCTGCTGACTCCTCTATCAAAGATCCGTCAGTGAAGAACGATTTAGTGGAATCAACTAGGCCAAACTTTGCAGCGAATATTACCGGAGCAACCATAGGGCGATGATGCTCTGGGAAACAAAAAATCAAAACAAACTGAACTACCGAAGTCGGAGAAACAAACACGATTGAGAATATTCGGCGGAGGGCTGACATCCTGTGTTATGTACAATTGATACAAAGTCATGAAGAGAATTTGAGGATTGAAGAAGCTTGTCAATGTTTTCGATTACCTGAGGGTTTATAACTTCACATATGGGTGAGGATTATTTTTGACTCATTTTTGAATTTTAATTATTTACTTTTAATTGTAGTTTTTAGTATGACCACGTTCAGAAAGGTTTTCAAGGGTTGAGGTTGTTGAGGGTTAATATTCATCCAGACCCTTTGCTACGAAAAGTTTGTCACGGTCAATCACATTACCTTTGTCAACATTCTGATCTAAACTGGACCACTTGTTTTCTATTAGATTAAGGTTCAGGCTTTACGGTGGCCATTCCAATAATACGTTAAGCACGGAAGCATACAGTGGTTTTGTGAGCGGTATACTTATGGTCGTTGTTTTGCTGAAAAATAAACTTCCTTTCTAAGACAAGTTCACGCTGTTCGATCTGTTTTCTCAAGATATTCAACTAGGTAAAGCATTCTCATACCATAATACTATGGCTGGATAGTCATGCAGAAAATAATTACATTTTTTGGCTCAGGAAACACACCGGTTCCAAGTTTAACAATTTACCTTAATAACGTAACTCACACCACCCACCCTCAAATATTCTGTCAAAATAACATAGCAAATCAACACAAAAAAAGATACTTATTCCGAAAGGTACCGAAAAGCGCAAGAGTGTATTGCAAGGTTCAGACTGCAAGCTGTTCTTCGACCTAGGGTTCTTCAATAGAGGGACTTCCATCCAGAATGTGCCGGAAATCCCAAAATCATACCCGATCATCATTGATTTGGATGAAACTTGGCACATGAGTTCGGTACGTTGGAAAAAAATTCCACTGGTGTTAAGATAATTTGGGTTCAAGAGTAACTTTTGAGATGGGCGTATGTGTTTTTTCCAACATTTTACTTGAAAAATCGTAGTTCAAAAACCATTACATTTAGAGAAAAACTTTATATAAGGGAATTGTAGGGAACTAAAAAGCCTTTCTTAAAAAATATACACAGAAAAAAAATTTTTTTTTCATCAAGAAAAATCAAAAATAATTACTAAAAATAAAATATCTAAAAAACATATTTTTAATATTTTTTTAATTTGTTGTATGGAAATTTGAGGAAAAAAAGACACGTTTTAAAAAAACTTTAGGATGGACGCTTTTATAATAAAAAAGTTTTTCAAATAGCGAACTTTGGTGTATATTTCAAATTTTGGTTATTCATTCTTATAAATAAATTTTGATGTTACAATATGGTTTTGGAGATCATTACAAACAATAATGATCATAATGATAAACCACGTAAACGCAACTGTTTTCAAGATATTTCTGATTTTCTTTCAATAAAATTTCAAAACCTCAAAAAATACGCCCTTTTCATAAATTACTCGTGATATTAAAACAACAATAGCTAACGATTGTTTCTCTTGTGTTTTTAGCCTTTTTAAACACATGTATGTGCCTCTTACTTACTCTTAACAGCTCGTCGATTGAAAAAGCTTCACTTAAAGTTATAAGACAAAAATAATGAATTATGGTTGGATTTATATTTATATATACCATTTATTAGTCTCGGTCATTGATAATATTACATAAACATTATATAAACTATTGATTGCTTTTATATATATTATGAATCCTGCCTTCTTCGTCATTCGAAAACAGTTTTACAAAAACTTCGTTTTCTGAAATTGAACGAATGAGTGGTACTTTTGTGTACCTGCAATCGTTTTAGTCTGTCGGTAAATTTCATTCCATTCTGCTACCCCTGTTCATACTCTTCATGTGATACATAACAAAACGACATTTTTGTTAAACAATCATCACTTTTTGGTTCGCCCATTCGAATAACTCTAATGCACTTTTTATAGGGTGTTCATGTTGTACAGCAAGGCTTGCATATCTTGCCATTCGTTTTAATGTACCACCAATTGCATCGCAAGGTCCCTTACCGTGGATGTTGCGAAAAATGCCATTCAGCATCAATATTGTATTTCTTTAAACTTACAAAGGCTTGCAAAAGTTCTTCCTATTTTTATATTGGGATGCTGCCCTCGTCAGACATAAACGTAGCTTTCTTTACTTTAATTTTTGTTTGCAAAAAGCTTATTAGTTTTGAAATAAACACCTGCACCGCAATCGTATCATGTTTCAACACTTGAGATAACAATGAAACTGATATTTTTAAGTATTCCAGATTCCGGTAATAAATGACAAAAGGGTGAATAGTGGCTTGCTCATTACTCCAATAACTACTTTGAACAGCATCTTGAAAACAAATGAATAATTTTCAGAAAATCACAAATTATTATTACTTCGCCGTCTTTAAGACAACTTTTATAATCTCTCATACATGCAAGTACCTCTCATACATACAGACCATACAAGTCTACTTGCCGTGATGTAGATGGTTGTGGATCCATAATGTTAGTAATTGATGGTTTCTCACTAGGCTCCGAAATTGCAGCATGGGATTGTTCCGTTCTATTTAAATGCAAACGACAATTATCACAAATCATCAAAGAAGTGTCCAAATGTGTTTTGCCCATAAACTTGAGTTTTTTGACATTTTGTTCGGTTAATTTACGAAGGTTTTTTGAGCACCGTTTAGTGGGAAACGGCATACAACACTTCTTCATGTTAAACTCCATTTTCAGTTCACTCAGATAGATTTTACTGATGAATGCGACTATGTATGAGCATATATATTGGCTGTGGTAACTTTGGAAATGCAGGTATAAAACATCTCTGGTAGTTTACAGGCAGCGTACATTAGCTGTTTTTTTTATGAGAAGATATACCTGACATACGTTATAGCTGCTATTTGTCTACCTACCTTAAACAATATGTGTTACTTTCATCGCTACATCACCGAACTGTTCGGAGTGTAGTTTTCACACACTACACCCGACCTCTAACATCGTTGAGCTTGGCAAAATAGTCAGCAGTTCGATTAATATGCTTCTTCTATATGACCCTCCGCATAATTTCATCATCTGTCCATTTCACACTTGTCGCCCCTGCGACATCTATCTCGCTGTTACTTTCATCGCTTTAGCAAATTCGCTCCCTTCATTCTCTGAGCGGCCCGACCGATACAGCCATAAAACAATTATAAATATATTGATTGCAATATTAAAACAATAGTGCTATTTATCTTGTTCTTTTCAAATGAGTCTTCTTATCATCCTGATATCAAAAGAAAAGAGGACATTAGAGTAATGTGAACGTTATAATATGAAGATCTTGGAAAATTTATCATTTCTGGTGGAAATCTCGATTAACTTAAGAAAAGAGCGAATTTTCTGAGGTTTTTTCATTCTATTGAAATAAAATCCGAAAAATCTCGAAAACGGTTGCGTTCAGGTGATTTATCATTATCATCATTATTGTTTTTAATGATCTCCAAAATCATATTGTATAATTAATTTTCATTTATAATAATGAATAACCAAAATTTGAAATATGCACCAAAGTTCGCTCTTCGGAAAACTTTTTTATTATAAGAGCGTCCATCCTAGAGTTTTTTTCAAAACGTGTCTTTTTTCCTCAAATTTCCACAAAACAAATTTGAAAAATATTAAAAATATGTTTTTTTTATATTTGATTTTTAGTATTTATTTTCGATTTTTCTTTATGAAAAAAATTTTTTTTTCAGTGTACATTTTTTTACAAAGCCTTTTTAGTTCTCTACAACTCCCCATATAAAGTTTTTCTCTAAATGTAATGGTTTTTGAACTACGATTTTTCAAGTAAAATGTTGGAAAAAACATACACCCATCTCAAAAGTTACTCTTGAATCCAAATAATCTTAACACCAGTGGATTTTTTTTTTCAACATACCGAAGACGTGTACCAAGTTTCATCAAAATCGAAGATAGTTGAGTTTGGTGACCGACCGATTTGGCGTGGAATCCAGTCAATAGTGAACCAATTTCAAATCCTTCCTAGTTTCATATTGATTGTTGATAATACTGCCACTTCCTTGCTTCATTTGCTGCCCAGGTATATTTGTCGGCAAGTGTTCTCTTCAGATTTTGTCCAAACTCGTGAACGCCGCTCGTGCGCCACCGTGCTCAAATTTGCTCATCACTCTAGAGAACCTTTTTCGGAATCTAAAGGGCCATATCGAAGCATATTTTTGGCCAAATTTTGATCAAACCCAGTTTTTACGTAGGTGGCAATAATCATTTAACAAACTTGTCAGACGATGGCGATTGAACGGTTCGTCCACGTAACGTCCATGCGTCTTGTACGTGACGTTCGAACGTATTCAAATTAAGATTTTCGAAATATCACGGTCGGTAACGATACGAGTTTGGTCGCTTAATCGGGCTAATGCTGTCGTAGCATCACCGACTGTTGCTCTAACCTTCCATTACGAATTCGACACGCTTCCACGCTCTGCATAGCTTTCTGTGTCGTTTCTCAAGCCATTGCTGCTCTTCTTCTTCTTCTCTAGCATTTCAAGCTTATGGCCGATCAATTAGCTTATTGCTTGCTCACAACTTAGTGCTCTAATCAAACATTGACAGGCAGACATTAAAAATTATCAAATTTCAATTGAAAACGATTGAATTTTCATCAGTATTGTAAATGAATCAGAAGCTAGCTTTGTTCTTTGTCTGTATGCTAAATCGTATTTGAGTTTATAGTTTAATCTGTAAACTACGATTTCAAATTCTTCTTACAAAATTACAATCATCATTCTCCTTTTGTTTACATTTTGCATGTTCGCCCAAATCGCAAATTGCTCCGGATATATTTGATAGGCTCAGAGGTGGATGAACCACTCTTGGTTTGGAACCTCTCTAATAAAAAAAATGATATAGTAAAAAATACCACAATATTACGTTATTATATTACACGTTATACCTGCGGATGCGAACTTTATGTTGCCCAGTACTGTATGTTTTCAACTAGCAATAATCGCACCTCGGTTGTACCTCATTGGTTACGACATCGCCACTGCGCAAAGTTGAAAAGTACTGTATGTAAAAATGTAAAAACAATCAGAAAACTTGCTATACATACTAGTACTTCATACAGAATACGTAGCTGAGAGCCAGCCACCATCAATTTGAGCTAACCAATAAAAGCAAATTTCAATAGCACCCCACTGTACGGTAGTGAACTTGAGTGTCACCGTCACGGCCAATGTAAAAACGGACGAAGTATGTCATAGGGAATGAAAGAATGATGTTGTCGCTGATTACAGAGGTCAATTAGCACAACTTCGAAACGTTGATAGAACTTCCGAAATTGCGTGAATTGACCTCGGTTATCGGTGAGAAACTCGGTCAGTCGCAATGCTAGTTTCTGCGATGCGTTGTTGTTGTTGTTCGGAATTTATTTGTTTTGATCGTTAAGAATGATTAAATTTTATGATACACCAGATCTCACCATACTGTTCCGATGAATTTGTTGTTGTATCACAATGGCTCTCAACCAGTCCCGAGTCCTTCATGAAATAATTCATCGAAGCCGAAGCGTTCGCAAATTTCAATCAACATCCACTGATACCGAACGGCACTGAAAATACCATAAATAGACTATCAATTTCTTATCGGTAGGGTTTACCGAATTGTTTCGTGCGATATTATTGAATGCCATTGATTGAGCCCCTCATTAGTGAGTTATCAGTTGAATGTCAGTTCACTTGAATCGAGAAGGCACATATAAATCAGAAGGCAATTGATGAGTTCATAAAGACAGCATAAAGATAGCTTACCGTTGAATGAGAAGTCTGGTTTTGATTTGGCAAAGTAATCAGGTCCAGTCTTTTGAGTTATCATCGGCGACAATTGCAACTGTGTGGCTGACTAGTAAACCATTGTTAATATTTGTCATACTGCAATCGTGATCCACTATCTGTACTCTGGACACTCACACGAATAAGTCAGATTTGGGTGACCCAACATCAATGACAAACCGGATCGACAGTTGATAGTACCGGATAGATTCGGTTATAATTTATGAGGGTGTTACACTCCTTCGTCGCCCGGGGGTTCATCCCTTATCATCGCAAGAGCTTACTCAAAAGGGCCGGGATGTGATAACAATTATGTGTGTTGGCAAACATATACAGGCAAACAGAGCGTTATCACGATTTGTATGGTGTTGAAGCGAATAATATCCTGTGGGACTCTTGGCAGCTGATTGTGGGATTGACGAATTCAATGGTTCATTCAAATGAGTATTCAGAACCAAGCGTTTCTTGTTTACCTTACACGAAATGTTGTTAAATTATAGTTCATGGATTATGGAGTGCGTTCTTCTTCGTAAATTCAGTTGAGTTTACCTCTGAAATCATTATGATTCACTTGATATCAACAACAGGCAAATTTCATTCAGGACAGCTGTTCATGACCGAAGAAGGGAGAGGATTGTGAAAAAGGGCATGAAAGAAGATTGATGGTGTTACGGAACCAATTGAGTAAGTTGTTCGAAGTACATTTTATTATCAGAATAATGTTTGTTTTGATTTTGGTGATTTGATAACATATCCACAATGAGTTTTCAAAACAATTGAACTAGAGAAATGTTGCCTTCGGCTATTTTCCTATAGCACATGAACTGGAAATAGCTGCTGTTTTCGTTGCCTACATTAGAACGATAGCCGAAAAACAACAGGGGCTGCCGACAATAGTGGCAGTCAATAAGAAAGTTTGGCTCTGTATAAAAACACTTTCTGGCCATTCTGGATAATTCTGTCGTTTGTAATAGAAAGAGAATCACAGAGCAAATCTATGCAAACAAACAAAATCGTCAGATGGGTGCACGACGCTACAGAATACGGATGTTTATAAAATCTCTGCGTAATCAAAATTGCCCACGTAACTCACGCTACCTAAAGCTCAGTGAAATTCATTAGAATGGGTAAATGCTTCCATTGAGCTAAGCGTATTTTGTTTTGAAAACAGATTCTATCGTCTTAAATGCGAAACCCGCCCCTTTTTTCATACGACACCTTCATCGTGTTTTTTCCATTTTGATATTTATTTGATTCCCTGATTATGAGCTGCGTCTCTAGCGCTCTGATGTTTACAATTTTAGCGAATCATTTGTGTAACAATAATCAACAACCAAACTGCGTATCAGCACTGCTTTCACTCTGAAGTTTCAAAGAGACTTACCATATCGGTCGCAGTGATAGTGAAATTAAAATACAGTCAACTCTCCCACAATACGGTGGATGGAACCATCCATCTAACCTATTTTCAAAATAGGTCAAACTAACAAAATCATCATTGGGCTTCATACCAAAATGCAGCATTATTGAAATCAAATAAGAATAAAAGCACCACCCACCGAGTTGTAGGAGATCCGACTATTCTCTTCGCATTTTGTTGATTCATCGATCATTGCCCAAAAAACAGCTCGCAATTTGTGCCTTCTCCATCTGGCAACATAAGGCCGCGTCACTTGCCGTAGTTGTTCCAAAATGATTGAAATTCTTATCCATGTCTCCTTTCCAAAAAAAAAAAAGACGGAGATGGTTGCAGAATGTAAACACTGACCGTTGACTGCTGCTGCGCATTTGCTGCTGCTTGAACGGGTTTCATCACCTCGGATGAATGCTTCGAAAATTGTTTAAATTGATTGGCATCAATATCGAGTAGATTCACCCCAACAATATAAAAGGGTGTTACGATCAAAATTTGGTGGAACAAAAACGTGAAACCTGAAGGTAAATGGTCAACTTCGATTTATCTCTAATCTCCAATCTCCTGTGAATTGAAAATCGTATGAGTCTTGTGATTAGTGATGGTTCAACGTTTAATGTCATTGTTCACAATTGATTGTTAAAGCCTGTCCACGTTAAATTTCAGACACAAAAATAATAGCAGCAAAAACACACATAATTCAACATAACCGATTGTTTATAGCACAATAATTGAGTCATATCTACATCTGAAACAAAGAGGTTGGATTTTTTCTAATTAATTGTCCTTTGTCGGGTGCATACTTTTCGATTTGTTCCACTTCCAACAACCCGATCCACAGTCAAATGCTGGTCAAATGATTTTCAAACAAAAAACACGGAACTTTTCGGTTGTTTCAGTTTCTTGGCAAGATTGCGTACCGATAAATTCGAATTTTGCTGCCATTCATAAAAAATGCGTTTTCACACATCCACTTGATTCGACGCCATTCTACTGAATGTAACAAGAATGTACACACTTAGATTTTTTTACAGAAATCTGTAAAGTTTTACCGAATTCTCAACAGCTGATCGTTCGGTAATCCTTTTTTACAGACTTCGGTGAAATTTTACAGATATCTGTAAAAAAATTACCGAATTTGCGTAAAATTTTACCGTAATCCGTAAAATCGTATTACCGAACGTTCAGCTGTTGAGAATTCGGTAAAATTTTACAGATTTCTGTAAAATAATCTGAGTGTGTAAACATGTTATACCTCGAAATAAAGTGGAGGGTTTTAGTTTTCATATGAGTGAAATGTTTCTGCGATCCATGAAATAATTCAAAATCTACACTGTAAAAAGAGTGTACAAAATTTAACACGGACCGGCTTTAGGCCCTTATCATGACTCTAGAAAGTGATTAAATTTATAATTAAAAAAAGTAGACACGACTGCTTGCCGTTGGATAACAGAATGTTTTCAGTTGTCGTAAGTTATTTTGAATACAACTCTTTTGTAGCCATTTGATGGCCCTTAAAAAGGCCCTTGAACGGCCAATACTCAAAGTTAGTCGTAAAAGTCCCCAACAGCAGAAATCGCGAAAGTCTATCGAGAAATAAAGCCCGATTTAAGTACATTTGGACGCATTCAAGTGATCATAACTCAAGAATTAAACGAGATACATGATTGATCAATACGTCAAACAAAAGGGTATAAATGCAGATTTCAAACAATATGTAACAAGATATTACATTTCACCGTTTCGAACGAACTGTTGCACTTCACTTGCGATCGATGCCATCATGATCTGCACAGTTGCTGGTGACACTGTAGCGGCGAATTTATTCCACTTTAAACGCATTTGTTGTGAATTTCTTTACCGCACTTCTTTACCGCATCCTCGAAGTTTTCGCTTGACAACTGCCCAATATTTTTCTATCGGTCTGAACTCAGGGCAATTCGGAGGATTAATCTCTTTGGCAACGAAATTAACATTGTTTGCAGCATACTATTCTAGTACCTCCTTAGAGTAGTGGCAGCTGGCTAGATCCAACCAAAACATACCGTTGGTCTTGTGTTGCCGAATGAAGGGTTAAATCCGCTTTTTCAGACACTCTTTGATGTAAACTTTCGACGTCATTGTGTGAGATGTTATGAAAACCTTGGTTTTAAGGCCACAACTTCAGATTCCTTGCCAAATCATTAGTTTCCGAGCAAACATATCAGCAAAAACAAATTTATACCTGGAAGAGACTTCCCCACGACCAGTTGCCAGGTAAAATTTTCGCCGGGGGATTTGTTTATTATCCATTTTGACATATGCTTTGTCATCCATTAAAATACAGTCATCAAATTTCTTCAAAACTCTTTCGTATAGTAATCGTGCTCGCTTTTTGACCACTAAATTTTGTTTCAGGAAGCGATTCGGATATTTACTGGCACAAAAAGACTAATACCCTTCTCTTGAAAGGATGTTACGCCCGGTGGAAAAGTTGGAATCGTATTTCTTTGCCAAATTACATATGGAGACACCTGGATTGCCTTTCAGGTACCTCAACAGCTTTTTCCACAGCTGTGATAGCATGATATATGTTCTGTGGTCTTTGCACATTCAGAGTATCCTTGTAACGCTTGATTACAAGGCACACTGTTGATTTTGGGAATTTCAACAGTTTTGCTATTTTTGAGGCAGAACACAAAGGCTTCCCCAGATGTTTGTGCACAATCTATTTTATTTTCTCAAGTTCCATAATCCGTAATTTCGAGATGCGTCGATCAATCGAGAAAAACATTTCACCACTTTCTTTGTCAATAAAACATCAACAAATGTCTCTCAAACGTTTTTGGTTCCAACCACCAGGGACGCGGTGGTGTATTAAACCGTGCGTCCAGATTTACTTTGAATTGAGCTTTAATTGAGTTATAACCGTTCAAGTTCAATTCAGACAAAGAGAAATTCTGATCAAACAAACTCTGTAGCTGGGAATATACGAAATTAGGATGGTTAACTTGAGTTTAAGCGTCCTTGTTTGCCTCCTTTAACTCCTCATTGTTGCACCTTACCGGTTGGCTCCAGTTGCTAGTTGCTTAGCCACCGCAGGCTACCGATTGGCTCACACCAGACGGAACTAAATTCAACAACTCTTCGTTGCGCCTTCCCAGCTGCTTACCAACTGGCTAGAGTATGCAGCTAAGTTAGAAAAAATCCAATCAAACAAACTAGTTAGCAGTGAAATTTGAATTGGTCATCCTGAAACGAACGGATTTTCATTGGTGAGCATGGTACTCGATTGGATTTAAAATCTAGTATAGAAGATTATTTCACACCTCATCGTTGCATCTTTCTGCTGTGAATAAAAAACATCTTTGGCGGATAATATGAGCGCCACGTTAGCGACAGCTATTAGCAGATAACTGAAATCAACTATCTGCTAGTAATTGTTCGCGTTCACGCTAACGTGACGCGAAACATTGTTAGGAAACGAAAATGTGGATCCGGCAAAAGTCAGCAGCTTGCTCACACTGGACAGCAATTGATTTCACTCGTCAACTGTCAACTGACTAAAACCGAAAAGCCGATCATTTCGTTCCTCTCACTTGCGATTACTGAAGACAAATCCACCACTGGCTACTCTGCCATCGCCCTTACCGTTTCATGTGTAACGAACTGGTAGCTACTGCTACTTAGGGAACGAATTTCAACGTCTGTGTTAGGAAAATATAGTTTATCTACAGTGTGTCTCACAATTGGTGTCACCTTTTTTCAGCCTTGGTTCATTTCAGCTGGGTAATTTTAATAGCAGAATTGATTTTACCCGATTTGAGTGTATTCTTGTAACAGCTTATTGCTGAAGATAAATAAGCGATTCCGTTTGTTTATATATACCAGCGACCATGGAAGCCATACGGGAGCAAGTTTTAAAATTACATTTGCAAAAGCTCAGACCGTGTCAGATATTCAATTGCCTTAAGCAGTTCAGAGTAAGTAAGCGATTTGTTTTTCGTTCCTTGAAGGAAACTGGAAATGCTAGCAACTGCTAGCACGAAGAAAAAGATCAAATGTGTGAGGGAGCAAATAAGACGTAATCTGGCCGTATCTGGCCGTAAATTGAGCAAACAAATCAATTTCCTCCTTCGGGACAGTCATAATCAACAAAATGATCGTGTGTATGGCAAAAGCAATGCTCCAAGAGATAAACAAGTTGTAGAACGCTATCAGAATGTATCGAAAATCTTGGTATGGGGAAAACTTCATCTTCTTTTCATAGAACCTAACGTAAAAATCAACACTAAATATGATATCGAGCAGGTTTTGAGGAACCATCAGCTTCCTCATGCTTCAACGCTGTATGGGAATACACCATCTTGTTTCCAACAGGACTCAGCTCCAGCTCACAAGGCAAAGAAGACACAAGCGTGGTACGCGAAAAATTTGCCCGATTTCATCACAAGCGAAGAATGGCCTGCATCTTCACCGGATCTCAACCCACTTGACTACTTTGTTTGGGGTTATATGCTTCAACATATAGGCCCTACAAAAGGGCTTAGTTAAGATCGATTCAAAAATCATTTGGTTGATATTTGGGACCAAATTCCTCAGCAAATCTTGCGTGCCAGCCACGTTGGGTTTACAAAGCGTTTGCGCAAAGTTTTCAAGGAAAAGAGCGAGAGTTTCGAATTGAATTAATATGGTTTACTTCTATAACATGTATCTTTCATATGAAACAGAAATGCTATGATTTGGTTGATTTGTTTTGCTGTAATACCATTTTTTTAATGACACCTATTGTGAGACACCCTGTAGAGGAGAATTTCGTATGCAAAACGGAATACTAACACATCACCTTTTATTTTCAATAGTTACTATCAATAACAATATGGATGGCCAATTTCAGAAGATACGTAGAAAAAATTGCCATCGATTGGAACAAAAACTTAGAAAATTTAATGAGGAATGAATAAGTTATTATCGTTTGAAGCATTTTCGTGACACTCCCAATTTTAGATTTTCCTCTTTGGAATAAACGTTCAACAGAAAAAAAAACAAATCTTTCTCTTTGCAGTTCAACTAGAATTGCCGGGCCACCAGTTTACCTTAAACTACATCTCGCTTTCAACAGTTTCTTGAGTTGGTTCCACTTAACGATTTCCCAATATTTCTCGATGGGTCGGAGCTCTCAAGTATTGGAAGAGGTCCTTTTTTCCGCAATGGCAAGATGCCAAACCAGCACGGAATAATCGTGTGATTTTAGGCAAGGTAGCAAATGTTTTTCCAGACACTTGCCCAAGAAAATTTCCTCCTGGTCCTGGTGGCAATCAAAATTTCATTTTCAAGCTAAAGCTGGAGGAAGCCTGCCAATTCAGATATATCTTACTGAATTTCGACATATCATATGTTCGAAAATATCTGGCACATTTCCTTTTTCAGCTCCCGTATAAAACTTCTATCCAGAAGTTTTTTTTTTAAATCTGCAAGGTTGTGTACGATATTCCAGCTTGTTTATGACATATAGGATGGATCTAGGAGTCGCAACTGTACATTAAGCCTTTCGACTCCTCCCCCGTCCCTAATCCAGACTTCCTGCCTGTCATCACATGTTCCCCAAATACGATTATTTCCACCGGTAACAGTAGATTAGCCCACAATAAAAATTTTGCTAACCTGGGATTCAAAAAGTTCGAATTCGGGAATTCAAAAAGTAGACTAGGAATACTGGAAATGCACGATGAAAAGACATGCGACCAGCTTAAGCCGACCAAATTTTGATCGTAGCACCCTTTATTGGAGCATTAATATAGAGGAGCCGTTTGCTCGGAGATATAATTGTAGATTTAATCAATTTAATCAAGAAAGCGTTTTAATTTAATTATGCAATTAGTCCATCGGACGTAACTCACGAATGTTTTCACTTCGAATTATCAGTTCTCCTCGAATTTAACTTAATTAATGACACTGAAAAAACGATGTGGCACGTCTACTAGGTTTATGAACCTCTTTTTCCTTTTTTTTATATATATAATTTTTTTCGGGTACACTTCAATATAGCTAAAAGTCTATAAAATACAAATGGTCACGTTATTGATACTCTCTGTTGAACTGCCAGAAGATAAGTGTTTTCTATTGCAATTGAACGAGTTTTCTCGTTCTTGCATTCACTATTAATAGTTTGAAAAGGTATTTTAGTTCTTTATTTTGAAAAGTGATCAAAGGAAATTGTAGTTTAAATATTCCTAGTTTTCTAGATATTTCTAATAAAGATTTTTTTTTAATGATGCAATTAATCTCAGGCTGCTTTCGGATGGATGCTGAATCTTTACTTTTGCACGCATATTAATGATCATCGTTTTTGATGAGGTATGTGTTCCATGACGTCTCAGCCGGTCAATTACGTTTTTTATTGTATCTCAGTGAGTAACTAAGCTGCAATCGAAATTCAACTGGTTCACGTTTGGTTGGATATTCTTAACAAAAAATTTTTTACCAAGCAGCTCCAAAATTTTGAAAAACTTAGTCCAAGCTTCTCTAGGACTTGTCAGAACTCGTCACCGTATTCTTTATTCTGCAACTTTCTCCAGTTTCCTTGGATTGATCACGACTTTCAACATCGATTTTCAGCTTCAGTTGCCTTCAGCTGATAGTCTTCTATTTATCGACACAAGTTTTCCCTTTGGCACAGGATTCCTTTCCAGCTTTCGATCGACCAGCTTATTCCCTCGAATGGCCATCGAATATGAAATCGCCTTTCATCTGTCCGCCACTGCAGGTAGCTAGTGCTGCCATCTCGTCCTACAAATACTTCTCCAGCATTTGCCGTTGAGTTTTTGGTTGCTTATCGATGTGACAGAGTGAAAATTTAGACACTTTAACTCATCGTCGATCGAACAGAGATCGTTTGGTTGTCCCGATACGATATATTCCAGTGACCAGAACGTTGATCCATCATCCAAAAATGCGAAGGACTGTCGCTACTCGACGTAGAGTGAGCATCATCGGTTTCATTCAGAAGATCATCCTGCAATCCGACTTGTACTTGATAGTTTCGCACTGTATGTACACCGTATCTTTGTAGAACAGCGGGCACCCTCGTACTTGTGATGTGATGTGATGTGTGATAAGAACCCACCATCAAGGCAAGGATTACCTATGGCTGCAGGACTATTCTCAGCAGGTTGTTCTGAGTTGGCCTACGTGATGGCTTCTTGTAGCAGGGTCAGCCGATCTCAGTGAGGACCTTCGGAAGACTACGGCCAGAAGGAGCGGCCACCCTCGTGCATGTTCAGATAAACTGGCTCCATCGGCTTCTCAACGTCCCTTAATCGCTCTAGAATGTGGCTCTGAAAAGCATTCCAGGACGGATTTTGCAGGCCAAAGGAAAACTGTAGAGTCGTTGCTTCTTATAAACGGTAGCAATAGCTTTTACAGACATACATTCTCGCACACAGCAAAAAATAATTAATTTTAACAAGCGCGTAAAATTTCACATCGTTTACTTCCAAGCCAAAGGAAGCGTAATCAACAAAATTGTTTGCAATATTTCATGCAGCATACATTAATGTATGCAAGCTTTCGTACAATAGGCTCGATTCAGGCGTAAGCAGGCTAAAATTTACACAAAATATCGCTTTATTTTCTGAAGTTCTGTTCAGTATAATGCACATAAATGGAGCTTCAAAAAACTTACAAATCAACATTAAACTTGTAAACTTCTGTGAGATTCAAAATATTGCCAATAATGTTGTATACAAAAGCTCGTCTTAAGAACAACTGTTTCTTGCAAGTTAGCGCTTGACAATGTCACAGTTGCCGCTATCTTCACACTTAGAAAATTGAACCAAACTCGGTTGAATTTCAACCGAGTTTCCATCTGCTGAACGCTCGGTTGTATGTTCGGTTCAAATTGGAGCAACCGAGTTCTCGTTAAATTTTTATTTTTTCTAGCAAACTGTCAAATTTACCGAAAAACTCGGTTGACAAAAATAAATCCAATCAGCAATAACCGAACATCGGTTTACTCAAATATGATCGAACATTGTCAAACAAACCGACTTTTCTGTTGCAGTTACGGAATTCGGTTCTTTATGGCAGAGCTGGAATTTTGGGTTGAAATAGTTTCGAATTTAAGTAGTAAAACCAGGTTTGTCAGTTACGTTGTTTATTGAAACTCATCCTTATAATCCTCATACATTACTAAACGACGTGCACATTTCTGTTGTTTTTTTTTTTTTTTTTTCAATTTTCACCTGTTGTTGTGTTGTTTTGGGAGGGACTTTAATATTTTCACCTGAAAATACGACACAGTATGGAGAATTTTGGCAATACACATTTCATGCGCACATGGGAGATAAAATGGCTGACGATTTTTCAGGTCTTATCAAGTCCGCTAAAATAACCGAGTTTTTCGGTAGACATTGCCGTCGCAGAATTGACTCAAAGAGAAGTGTTTGACGTTTAAGAATATTCAGCGAATGCTTGGTTCAGTTTACCGAGTTTTTTCGGTTCTCGTGTACCGAACTCTTGAATATCCCTGCTTTACCGTACTGTTCGGTTCATCTTTCATTTTTATCTGTCAAATAAATCATATTTTAACCGAAACTCGGGTTTGGTTCTAAAAAGTCACCCGAAAACAGTATATATAAACGATTTATTCGGTTTTTTTGTTGGCAACCGTTGTGGTTCGGTAGAAAATTGAACCGAGTGTTATTTTCTAAGTGTGTTCTCAATGAAAACTTTTTTCCTATGTCCTCGACACGACTTTTTGCAGCGACATTTGGCTTGTCTGTTCACAAGTTCACGGTTGGGCACCTTTTTCACTTTTTACGCATTAATTCCATGCCTCTGTTTTACTTTTTGCACAGCTGATTTTGTTTTTCCAACTTCGCACATTATGCACAGAAAGGTCGGAATTTTTCCAATACCGACTACCTTGGCGGGAGTATACTATTCGGTTTGTTCCCCTTCCAACCTTCCGATCCACAGTCAAACGCTAGTCAACAGATTTTCAAACACTTAACAAGGTACTTTTTGGTCGTTTGAATTTCTTGGCAAGATCGCGTACTGACAAGGTCGGATTTTCATACCACTCGTACAAAATGCGTTTGAACACTTCCACTTGATTCTACGACATTTTACCATATGCTATAAGAATGTAAACATGTTGTATCATGGAATAAAGTGGAAAGTTCTGCTGTTATGTAATTGAAACATTTCAGCAGCTCGTAAAATAATTTAAAAATTACACTGAAAAAAATGTGCCTATATCATAAAGTTTACAGGCTTTATTAGCGAAAATAACCCTTCCCAAGTAGCACACTAGGGTCATATCAGTTGTAGTAAGTTGATTATGACTTAGCAAGTAATATTTATGTTATTTCAACCCAATGGCAACAACTGTGCTACTAGGGTTTAGTAATAGCTTTATATGCTACTAATGGCAAAAAATTTGAATATATTTGCATTTCTTAAAAAATACTGAGATTGGAGCTAATGGCATATGGAAGTTTTAACGAAATGTGTTAAGGCATGTAAAAAATGAAAGAATGAAAATTGGAATAAAATGGAAACATATAAGTATGAAAAGAAAGATAAAGAGTGCGTTAAAACACAACAATAGGTTAAGAAACACAATTGAAAAAGATATGACATAAGTGAAAGAATATTGGACAGAATAGGGTAAGATTCAAATAAAAGAGATAATCAAATACTGATGTTCTGCCTTGAAAAAACTATGATGCTTAGTACCAAGTTAGTGCTTTTGAATCTATAAAAAAATCGATGAGGAGTTGTGAGACATTATTTTGAGCCCATCCTAAAAATAATGACTCACAACGCCTTATCGATGATTGCTCCGGATATTTCCAATCACACATTTTTTCAATCGACTGAATCCCAGGTGTGCAATATGATGCAAAATCAGAACACGGGAAAATAAAATATAAATTCAGAGATCATTTCAAGATATGTTTCCCCATCTTTAAATAAATTTACAAAATACAGTTTTTTAATAGGGCTTAGTAATTAGAAAAAACTTAACTTTCTAGGAGCTGCTTGGAATCAAAACAGGTTAACTAAGTCTTTTTCTTTTATAACTGAACAACCATGAAAGGCTGTGTAGTGCCGACTGAAGTAGCTAAGACCTACTAAGAACAGCACTACGGAGCGCCTGTTCTGTTAGTAGAAGTCCAACAGACCTGTGACCTCTAGTTCACAATGTTAAGAAGCAACCTCTGGATTACCGTACCAACGAATGAATAGTTAGAGGTTCTAGAAATACCCTAATCCCAAACGGAGCCTGTGAGTGGGGTACCAAGGCACCCACCACAGTATGAAGCCCTTACTGCGGTTGGTTTGAATCGTTCGGTTTCTGAATAAAGCAAACCACTAGTACACTTTATAAGTGACCCAACAGCATAGTTACTGTTGGTATGAATGAGTCCAAATCAGCTCTTAAGCGTTATTAAAAATGACCTAGTTTGACAAAAAAAAACACTATCATGCGTTGTGATTGTTCGTAACAGCATAACTATTGTTGGTTTAAATTGGTTCGAAGCGGCTATAGAGCATAACAGCAAAAAATGTACGTTTTTCCAATTAAGTATATCAGTATCAAACTTGAAGATTGGCCTCAACATTATGCTTACTGTTCATTTGGAAATATTCAAAGCGTGCATAGTTTAAAGAAAATCCCCAATTAAGGAAACCACCATCACACTTTCAGAGTGGCCCCAACAGTAACATCCTTCTAAGTTTAAATCTGTTCACTATTCTGTCGACTATTAAACGACGTTTCAATTTTTTTTGTTTTCTTAGTAAAGTGAAACAAATGGCGAAACACCTTCACGCTTTGTAAGTGGCCCCAACAGCATCGTAACCGGTGTTAGAAACCGGTTCAAAAAAAATCTGTACTAGTATTTCAATAACTTCCTGCCAAACTAACTCAGTGATTTAACGTGGAAGTGATTTCTCGACCTCCAATAGAGCGAGTATCGCGTCAAGCCATTCCTAACGTTTCCATATTTGACATGCATTCGGGAAAGGCCAGCGCCGGAATTTCCTAGGTTTGGAATCACCAGTTTTTACACATTGAGGATGTATGCTAGTCCCAAGCATGATATGTTGGTTCTCTGTGTAATTATAGCTGAACTGACAATGACGGATTAGCAACCTTGGGTGGTCCATCAGGTTCATGCCTGTTTTAAACCTTTAATTTCCTCACTCTCGATTGAGGTCCATTGAGTCCTCCCTTAATCACAACTTTAATGCAAGCTTATACTGAATATGTCTTTTTTCAATTCCCAGTCTGAATTTTTCATTGCTACACAATATCAATGAAAAAATGTAATCGATACCTATAGCTCCCATTTTTAACAGAGGAAGTGCATTCAAATCACATTCAATACTCAAAAGCAATAAGACAATAAGCTAATTGTAATAGGCAATAAACTGGGAATGCCAATTAAGAAGAAGAGCTGACCATGATGTGCGTAAAACATAGCTCCTCGTAATGATTTATTATTCAGTCATATGACACCAAATGATAATCGGATCAATTGATGCTAATCAATAATGAGCTCTTATTAAAATTCTTTACCCATTGTAAATACACATTCTAAGCATCTGCAATGCCAACAAGTGCGACGTTTATTGAAAAAGCTGGCATGCACATGTGTTTTAATTCTACCGTTTCGCTGGAAAATTGTAATTTGCAACATGCGTGATCAGAACAGACGTGATCAGTTACTGACGGTTCATTATCTCGATTTCCGAGACATCTTCCACCACTGCGCTTTGAGAACTTGACTGAGAATTTCTTAAATTTGCGATTACCTCAATGCTTAAGTAAACCAGTCATGACTGAATTCCTCTGGGAAGATCCAAGTTACCAGGTGATTTGAATCACCTAATCAGAATACATGAATATACATGTATAGAAAACCACAACCACAACAAGGAACGGGGAAAGAAGATTGAGGGTGCCGTTGAATCAAGTGGCTTGACTCATTCTGTCTCTAAGTGCATTTGTTGACTAATGAGACGAAAGAGTAGGTAGATGGCAAATGAAATGAACTGGTACGAAAAGAATCGAAAACTTATTTGAATACAAGCTAGCTGGAAGCAAGTTGCGAAGGAGGTATAACGTCATCACGGATAAGAATTGGTAGCTAGTTATCTTGGTGTTACACACTTAACTATTTCTTCTCCTTCCTTTTATTTATCTTCTTCTTCTTCTTCTTCTTGGCCTTATACGCCCTACGGGACCGTCGTTAAAATTAGCTTTCTTTGAAGTGAATGGAATCGTACACAGAAAAAAAGAAACATTGAATTTTCTGCGTTATCTTATGCACACAAAGAGAATGCAAGATTTGGCAAAAAATAATGGGATATTTCATGTAAATTTAATCCAGATATCGTCTGAATACAGCCTGTTGTATGAGAGATTGCCAACGTTGTTGTATGGAGCATGAAAGATTGCAAACAATTTCGTTGTTTACGACTCCTTTGGCTTGGAATTAAGTAAGGGGAAATTTTACGCGCATGTTAAAATTATTATTTTTTCTGTGTATGTGGCAAGCACAATTATACACTGAAATTACATTGACATGACTGTATCGGGAATCGACCCTTGGACTCCGGCTTGCACACTTAGATTTTTTACAGAAATCTGTAAAATTTAACAGAATTCTCAACAGCTGAACGTTCAGTAGTCCGATTTAATGGATTACGGTGACATTTTACAGTTATCTGTAAAAAAATAACCGGATTTCGGTAAAGTTTTATCAAAATCCCGTAGCAATCATAGCGCACCTACGAATTGATTCCCCCTGAACTATTTTCTTTAGCATCCTAAAGGGTGACTACGAAATTAATGCAACACAGTTAATATACTATGAAATCTCATGTAAATATCAGATACACAGCAGATCAGATTATCCAGGACAGTTCTATACTTATATCAAGCTTAGTTTACATACATTGTATCAATTATTGGAGATGGTTTTGGTAAAATTCATGACCCTCTCAGTTCACGCCATCCATAATAAATTATACAGTGTATTAGGAACCTTCTTCTCACTTTTTGTCACTTCTCTCGCATGTCATTTATATACTGTATTATTTTCCTTGGGCTATCTGAGTTCCCGCTTCATCATAACCCAATAAGTTTCGGTTGGACGTAGCTCAGAGTAGTTAGGTGGATTCATGTCATTGGGGACAAAATGCACCGAATCAGTCTCATACCATTCGAGCATGCTTTTTAAATATTGGAAAGAAGCTATTCCGCCAGAATAATGCTTTTTCATTATTTTATTTTGAAAATGGCTAACGTGAGTTCAGTCCAGTAAATTTCATCATTTATGATGCCTGTTGTGACGAAGATTGCACTTCGCTTTCTACAGGTTGAAGAATATTATCGTGAGAATAATTCAATCGTTATAATGAAACACCATTTTACCTTAGCTTGTATTGCCCCTTTTGTTCAAAAAATTACGCTAAAACCGCACCAAAACAATAACATTAGATCAAATTGTTTTGTATTAAGACAAAACAACGACATATCCACTAAAGATTGACATAATTATCCCTACGACTATAATAATAGTTACCAATTATTCTAGATTAGTTGCGTGATTACTTAACTGGCATCTACATTAGCTTAATTAACAGTGGTGAGTAATTAGAGCAGAAGTTCGTCATTTCTAATAAGTTCGTTCTTTATCGTATGCTGCATTAAAGAATTACGTTTACCGTAAAGACTATTCATTAAAGAAAGTGGACACCTGTTTCCCAAAGTAAAAGTCTTTATTTTCTAACCAATTCATAAGTTTGCTTTTAATAAATAATAATCAACATACATAATATGATCGGATTCACGGGAGTTTGAATATTTACTTCTCATTTCTGAAGAACGCTCTGACTTTTCTCTTGATACCTCCCATTAGATTCTGCAGAATATTCGCCGTAACTTTTCGTTGTGCTGCAGACTATATTTTTTTGAAGCAGTCAAACAAACTTGCTTCCATTCCATCTTTCTTAAGATGCCGTTTAATTATTGCCCAGTGTCTTTCGATAGGACGCAGTTCAGGGCAGTTTGGGAGATTTTGGAATTGTTCGACAAAATCGACTTTTTCTTTCTTGAGCATCTCCAACGTAGCAGAAGTGTAGTGAGCAGATGCCAGATTTGGCTAAAGCAATGGAGGATTCGTATGCTTTCGCTAGATGTGTAGCCGTTCGTTGATGCATTATTTTCTGTAATTTTAACCGATGATTGTGATTATGAACAACTCTTCAAGCCACAGGAGTGAATGGTTTGCCACACCAAAACCTTTTCCCCCAATTTTTCGATTCGAATGTATCGCACTTCATCAGGCACATCTATCCTTTGTTCAGCGTTGAAAAATTGCGGCCCTGGAAGTGGAAGTGTAAGATTTTTTCGTGCGCTCTTTTCGACTTTTAGGAAACAACACTAAGACTTCAGTCCACAGCCGTACGGCCGCTCGACAGAGCGTCAAAGCATTTATGTATAAAGCTCAATAAACGTAAAGGATGAAACGGTCAAAACTTGGTCGACTCAAATATAACGTAGTATTTTTAATCGTGCATTTAAACAACTGAACACCTCTGTTTTTGTAGGTGTATGCATACAGAATGTTGACTTTATTTGGTTTTTGCCATTTGCTATTTAGTTGTCAAAATTGCGTCGAAGTAAGAAAAGCAGCGTATCAAAACTTTGCAAGCGCATAAGCAAAATCGAATTTATTCCCACGCCGACTTGGGAAAACCACTTGATATTGATGTATCTATCAGAGATATCGGAAACGAATTGGGAGAGTCCCACACAACAGTGCAAAAAGCAAAGAAACAAGCAGGAATGTCAACATATAAGGTTACAGTGACACCAAATCGAGATGATAAGCAAGTTTGATTGTGTCGTAATGGACGAAGAAACGTACGTCAAGGCTGATTTCAAGCAGCTCAGGTCAAGAGTTTTATACGGCTACGAAGTCGCAGACATTCTACTGCAGCTCAAATGTGCGTCGAGATCCGGCGCAAGAGATCACTATCGATCGAACTCCCGTCCCGAAGGCCAACCGTCTGAGGATCCTGGGTGTCACGCTGGACCGAACGCTGACGTTTAAACCGCACTGCAAAGCGGTGAAGACAGCATGCGAGTCTCGACTACGGATCCTGCAGATGATCGGCGCCAAACTTCCACGTGGCAATCGAACAACTCTACTGCATGTTGGTTCAGCGATAGTTACCGCGAAGTTGATCTACGGAGTTGGACTAGTGAGCCGAGGTTGACGGGAGACCCTACAGACTTTAGCACCAGTCTACAACCGAATGGTTCGGTTTAGCTCTGGAGCCTTCGTGACCAGCCCGATCAACTCAGTCATGGCCGAAGCGGGCACACTACCCTTTGAACTGCTTTCGACACAGGCGATAGCGCGGACGGCCATCAGAATGCTTTTGATGAATCGCAACACTAACACCCTTCCCTCGATTCGACGAGCATCGAATTGGCTTGAAGAACTAACGGGCACTACGTTACCAACCGTCGGCCAACTTACAAGGTCGAGCGAACGAGTGTGGCACGCTCACAAACCAGCAGTTGTGTGGGACGTGAAGGGATCAGTACGAGCCGGAGATCCACCGGAAAAAGTGCGACCAATCGTACAACAACTGTTGGCTTCAACCAGTTTAACGTAGTCTACACCGACGGATCCAAGTCTGGAGATACTGTAGGGGCAGCTTTTTATAGCAATGGCATAGCTGGCAGATACAGTCTCCCAAAGGAGTGCAGCATATTCTCTGCGGAAGCGTATGCAATAAAAATTGCGATCGCGATACCCAATCTTAGCAATCTTGTAATTTTATCGGATTTTGCAAGTTGCCTACAGGCCTTGAAAACAGGGAAATCGAAATATCCATGGATCCAAGACATAGAACAGGCAGCACGAGTTCGATCGGTTCGATTCTGCTGGATCCCTGGCCACGCTGGCGTTAATGGAAATACCGAAGCCGACCGACTTGCCAGCGAAGCTAGACAACAACCAGCCATCGATATACCAATCCCAGCGGAAGATACACTTAGAGCAATCAGACAACGCATAAGGAACTGGTGGAGCAACAAATGGCACGAATCCAGAGAATCGAAGCTTAGAGAAGTGAAGTGTGACACTCACAGATGGACGGAACAAGGTACCACAGCTGATCAGCGTGTACTTACACGTCTAAGGATAGGCCACGCTTGACTTACCCACACATTCCTACTGAAAAAAGAGCCCCCGCCGAACTGTGACTGTTGTGGCACTGTGCTAAATGTACGGCACCTTATACTGGAATGCAGGAAATACGATGCAGAAAGAAAAAGCAACAACATCGAAACTAGTCTGCATGATGCTCTGGATAACACAGATGAACGAACAGCAAAAATGTTAAATTTCCTGCGCAACAGTGGTCTATACAAAAAACTTTGAAAATAAAAAAAAGATGATGAAGAAGAACAAATGAAATGATGTGAAGAAGAGAACGAAGAAGAAGAAAAATATGAAGAAAGAAAAGAAGAAATTAGAAACTACTACCACTCTGTATCAAATAACTCTGATTTTTCCGACACGAATGCACACGACACACACAAAAAAAACAACCATTAATGTGCAAATCGTATCCAAGGAAAAAAAAACCCTCCAAACTCGCCAAAACTGCACCCAATTGAAAAATATCGGCAGAGAAACCTCAAGAGAGCTCAAAATACAGTTTAAAAAGAGAAAAACAGTACAAAACAGCGGTAGAAAACATGACGGAAGCCGTGAAACGTAAGGCCCGACAGTTCGAATTTGGAAAATTGTAAGCTGGGCAGTTTTGAGAACTTCAAAAAGAAATAGAGATTGATAATTTATACAATGAACTAATCAGTGTGCACTTAATTATGTTTGACCAACTTTTGCCCGTTCCACCCTTTAGGATTTAAGGAACTTTGTTCCATAGAATGACCGTTTGTTGTTTTTTTTTTAAATATGTTCATTTTTCTAATGCATACGTTATCTGAATTTTTTAAAAGTACTGCAATTTGTTAAAATTATGTAATATACCTAAATTTTGCAACGCATTTTTGTTTCAATTCTCAGAACGATTCGGTGCTCATTTACAAGCTCATTTTCAAAACCTTCCATAGCCATGCCCGCATTTTTTTTCTGAAGCCTAAATTATAATCAGTTGTTTTCATAAGTATGACGATTATTTAGTAACGGTTTTGTAGCATAACTTTGCCTCAATTTTTATCAAGTGATATACTAAATAATTGGGTTTATGTATCTACCCCTCGAATTCAATAAATTCCTAAACATGCAAGGCAACTTGCGATCAGATGTCGAAAGGCACATGGTAACATTAAAAACCAGATTCACCAGAAAATAGTCTTTGAATATCAGCAAACATCAGCAAACAAAGAAGAATTGCTTCCACGCTTTAAATATTCAACTGTTTTAAGCCGAAATCTGCTTTTGTTATATTATTGAACTTCTTATAAATTCCTTACATGTTTTGAGGTTTAAACAGAAGTTTTGTTTTAGATTACTGTATTTGCCAAGTAAGTACAAAAATTATATTGGATCCACAATATTCCAAACCGAATCATAACTTCTTGATAATCTGAAAAGTTTCTTGAATTTATATGGGATTTTCCGAAATGGTAAATAGATTGGTGTTTTTTTATAAACTTGCTTCGTAGTTTTCTCAACACAAATAAAATCCTATGAAGTTTTAAACAAGCTTTGTAAAATTAATGATACTACTGCGAAATTTTCATTGATTCGTTTGCTTTGTTTGAAGCGATAATTTTTAAAAATATTGAACGTCTAATAAACCTCAAATAAACACTATTGACAGCCTATATGCAGTATATATTATTTTTACTTGACTTAACTTATTTTTACTTTCAATCAATTAATTATTGTTTATTTGTCACTTTGTTTTATTAGGTAGTTCAGCATGTATTTAAGCTAGAAAATGAGAAGAAAGATCAGTAATTTCCATTTGATTCCAACTACCTTTATTGCTTATCTTGACAGATACGCGTATTTCGTAGTCAATGTGCAGATTTCTTTGTGTATACATACGCGTATCTGTCAAGATAAGCAATAAAGGTGAATGGAATTAAAGGGAAATAACAAATCATTTTATAGTTACAGGCATTCCACTAAAAAGCTCACACTCTCCAGGATTCGAGTACTTAAAATAAAAGGTCAAAACTTTTGGTATCAAGCTCATCGATTTGATGGATTTATATTAAGCTTTAAAATAGACAGTTATTTTTTCCAAATATTCTGTTTGGTTCTGATAATAACACTTGTGGTCAGTTTTTTTAAGTTTAAAAAAAATCTAAGAAAGCTTAACAGTTTTTATTCGCCGGCTTGTACTATCCTTTCTCTGAAATTTATTCTCAATACATACATTGATTGTAATTCATTGTCGGTTCATACACCAAATATCCGCAGGTTTAAAGCTTCACGTACTAGAACGTATTTTTGAATAAGGCCGTCCTTAATATTAAGCATTTATGAATGATTCACATAGGACTAAAACCACAGAGAACAGACATTTATGTCCATATATATTTTCATGGAAAACGTGTGTAAAAGTTAATGTGGACAGCCGGTATGAAAAGCAAATACAGAGAAAATTAAACAAAACTTCTCAGGTTATGCGCTAGGTTTTTTATTAATAAACATTTCAATGACAGTTATCGCACAACTGCAGCGCCGCCTACTAGGAGCATAACGACATACATTTGAAATGTCGGTTGAAAGTTTTACAAAAATAGTATGTCGAAGATGAACGTCTATTCTCTGTATGCTAAAACGGCATTGAAAAATGAAATATGATATCATTTGTTCATCTTTAGGATTACTATTAGTAAATGCGTTGGAATTTTTAAAACGAAGAAACTGTAAATGGAGCTTTTCAAAATATATTCGCTACGTAACTCAAGTTATCAGTCCACTATTAATAGAAGATATGGGGAAGGACCAAAAAAGTTTTCACTAATTTTCAAAATATTAAAAATTATGACTTAACAGACCTCAACTGTTTGAGTACTACAAGAGCTTCGAAACAAGGGCCTGTAACAACCTGAGACGTTAAACAGTTTTCTGAGAAACTTGAAATCATTTTCATCTTATTGATGGATCTGTAAGAATCTGTAACTTAATCGCCATATCTGTATAATGTCTGTAATATGTATGAAGTCTGTATGCATGATCAAAAGTCTGTATATCTGGCATCCCTGACTATCTGTACATCTGGCATCCCTGGTGTAGAATGACAATGATTCATTGTTTAGACCACTCTTTCAAATGGGGCTGCCCCATATGGCATGAGGTTGTTTGGCATAAGATGTTGGATAATCAATGATCATTTGGCATAAAGGCCATTTGGCATAATGGCATTTTGAAAAAAAAAAATAAAAAAATCAAAATATTACGGTCATTTGGCATAAACACCATTTGGCATAAATATCGGATAATGAAAGCTGCTACAGCACCCAGCGAAATAAACTTTCGACATTCATGAGATTGCATTACCTACGATTTTTTATCATGAAAAAACAATATGAGTTTCATTAATTTGCTTTATGAAATATAATGATGTTGGAGCAACCTAGAATTGACCTTGAACATTGAGGTTACGGATCCAGTGGTTTGAGCACAAGTCTATATTACCGATTGTCAACAGGAGAGGCAAAAGGCGTACAAGAATACCGTCGTGCAAAAAAAAGTCATTCAAAAGTTTCGCTTATGCAAATCAAAAGCATTGTAACGTTTATAACTGCACAGCTTGGCATAATTAGAACATTGAAAATTTAATAGTCATAGAGGTCTTTTTCGCATCATGTATCGCATAAATTGGCGTCCAGTTCCTAGAACGAAAATTATTTGGATATGAAAATCTGACTAATTTTCCTCGATTTCTATCACAAGAAAATTCGGCATCATTTTATAGTTTTGCATAAATCGACATGTAGCTGAAAGTGAGATCTAATTTCAGTAACGGGGCTCATAGCACTTAATTTTCAGTAACGGTGGTTCTAATTTATGAGAAAAATGTCAACTTATTTAAGCTAGATAATCAATGTAGTTGATTTCGTAATAGTTTAAGTAGTCTATATTTTGCAAAGAACAGCCTAGTTCATAGTGAAATAGGATGGTATTGTCTTGCATTCAAATACCTCTCATAATGGCCTATTTGTGGCAATTGTCTTTTCAATCAGTTACGCTTGTCAGTTATTCTAAAAATAACTAAATGCCAGTATACTATTATCTTTACTTTCGAACAATGTTATCCACATACCCCTATAATACCCTATTTGGATACTGAAAATTCAAGTCATAGAGGTCTTTTGGCATAATGGCCATTCGGCATACATTAGCGACCAGTTTGAGGAAGATTATCGGAATGCAAATCTGTAAATGAACGTTTCATCACATAATTTGGCATCATGATAGTTTGATATAAATGCGTCAGTATACCAAATGACGACTTGGAATCTATGTTATTTCAAGAGTGTTATGCCAAATGGTCATTCTGCCAAACGGCATCATGCCAACTGACCACGTAGCTCAAGCTATTGGTATCCCAAATGACTTTATGCTAAACGACTTTATGCCAAAGGACCTTATGCCAATCGACCATATGCCAAATGGGCTGCCTCCCTTTCAAATACCTACGGGAAAAATCTTCAAATACATAATAGACCATCATAACTCAGTGTACCAACGTCTGCGCTATCCATGGAATCGATGATCACCCCACACGACAGTATGGAAAATGTTACACCTACTCTATACAGCCGGAACTTCAGGAACTTTTTTTCCAAATTTAGCTTGACGCAATTGTCTCCCATTTCTGCTTTAAATATTCATGAAGGTTATCACTTATCCTACGGATGAGTTGCGTGTTGATCGACGCCACAAATTATCAGTCATAACTGTTACAGCTACCCTATCACCTTTCCCCTGCAATCCATTCGAATGTGCTGGTTTCTATATCGGATGCAGCATTTAGTGATAATTTTCATCAGCCACTACCGCAGCGTACTTTCCAAACGATGCATTCTTAATGTCCCCCTCCCACCATCACCACCAATTACCCTCTGTGTACACTAATTAAAACCAGATAATCAACCTTCGCATCGTTTTCCTTCCTTGTTCACGTATACTTCCAGATTGGCCCGAAACCGTTAGGTGTCACCTAATCGAATCCGTATTGAACGATATACGAGCCAGGAACACTAGTCCAACTGTAGCCATCCTCCCAGCTGACCGGCCGGCTGTGCGTCTCCTCCACAACACTCACAGTTACGAGAGTCACGAGTAACTTGTCACAACGTAGGATAGTGCATGCGAGAGCGACCGGGGAAAAAGCGAGAGTTCTAACGGATTCGACATTAGTCGTCGATCGTCATTATCCGAGCGAGCACTATCGAGTCACCACTACCCAGAAAGCCCGAGTGGTCAGCAGCAGCAGCAGCAGCATCTTTGTTCATCTTTGACGAAGCTTCTTATCGCAACTCGGTTCACTGGGGCTGCGATTGGCTGTTTTGGTTCAGTTGCAGTTATGAAAAGTGCTCGTCAGTGAGTGGTCACGCGTTCGACCGACTACCACGCACGACGCGCGCGTGTTTGCGCCGTTTGTTAGTGATCTTGACAAACCGAGGAAACTCAAGACGACGACGACGACGAAGAACGTTCTGTTGCAGTTGTTCGTTCCGCGTGATCGATCGTTCGTGAGAAGAGTATTATTGTTTTGCACCACATATTATGCAACTGATCGCGATCTAATCAGCGCTCGCAGTTGTGTTGTTGACAAATACTTTGTTGAGGCTATTGAAAACAAAAGTGTGATAGATATCTGTATCGGGCAGTGAGTGACGAAACGAACAATCAGCAGTAGTGGGTTTGTTGCTATTCTCGTCCCGGCAACATGTTGAACCAAAAGAGCCCCAATGTGGAAGATAGGTTAGTAGAGTGTGTACTAAATGGCCATCAGCATCCCGATTAATTCAGATCAATGAAGACGCAGGCCGTTTCGCCTTCATTCGGGCCACCATGCCAGTATATTAATATTTGAATCTCTTATCTTGCATTGTTTGACGATTCTTCCAGCAATTGTAAGATGAAGCCCGAGTACAACGAGCTGTCGTACCTCGTGACGAGGCAGTGCCTACAGCAGGAGGAGTTCAATCAGTTATCGCAGTACGATAGAGTGAAAGCCACACGTAAGTATTTAACAACAATCCAGCGGTTTAGTGCGGGGAAAGGGAGATGATTGCTTTCAAGATTTGTTTGTTGCTCTATGGAAGAATAAAGGAACTCTCAGTGAATACGCATTAACGACCGAAAAGTCAGTCGTGTAGACTGGACATTGGATTCAGTCCATGGAATGTCATTGTTGTTATAACGAATGAATTATCAGGGTTCATCGGAAGCATGAATAGCAAGCGAGAATGATTGACCGGCCATGGTTGCTACCTTCTCTATTATTACTTATGGAGAGCTAATAGATGGCTCTTAGGAGTAGTGGTCATTGCCAGTGCAATTGTCATGTCGTAAATGAAATACTTAACTCTTAGCTCGAATCGAGTCACAATTTAAAAAAAAAACAAGGGACAGCCCGATAGGGTTGTACAAAGTATTGACGTACACTCCAAAAACAATGCACCTTATATTTAAGTGCAATCACCTATAGATTTGGACAAAGTGCAAAGTTATTGCTCTGTATTGGTGCGGCACTTATTTTTTATTAAATGTGGTCAATTAATCATATACAATAAATATCAACTTTAAGTGCAAGAGCTGAATAGATATTAATTATAGTGTACATGCACACTTAGATTTTTTTACAAAAATCTGTAAAGTTTTACCGAATTCTCAACAGCTGAACGTTCGCTAATCCGATATTACGGATTTCGAGGAAATTTTACAGATATCTGTAAAAAAATTACCGTAGAATCGGATTACCGAACGTTCAGCTGTTGAGATTTCGGTAAAACTTAACTGATTTCTGTAAAATAATCTGAGTGTGTGGATTGCATTAACTTGTCCTAGCAAAAATCAAATGAGTTTTTTAATACGTTCTATGTGGAAAAGTTCATGGATTTTATTTTTTCATAAATAGTTCAGTTTTTTGTACTTTTCATGTAATAAAACGAAATGTGTGAATAGTCTTATTGGAAACGAACCTGTGTATTAAGTGACGGGTGTTAATAATTACGAGTGGAAAATAAAAATCATACTGGCTCACATGATTTCAATTCGAAGCGAAAATTGACCGATTTAAGTGCCAATTTTCATAATAAAAATTATTGATTTATTTTCAGTGTAGTACTACTAGAAACCTGTTATTCTGATTAATTATCGTAATTCCTTTCAAGGAGGACGTAATGGTATCGCTCTTAAAATGCATGACAAAACATTCTCCTATGGATGTTTATTGAAATATTCTAAAATAATTGTTACAATTGAAATTACAAAGTGATCGTTGGGCTTAAACAGTCAAATACTGAGCATTTTCTTTCTTTAAAAAACGAATTAATGCACTGATGGGTAGGCTAAACTCTTCTTACACTTCACGAGGATTACGAACACAATAATGGAAAATATGGTGCTGGATACTTATTTTCATCAGTATATTATACCAGATATATTTGATATTCCCGTTTCTAAAATGACCATTCTGAACAAAGGGTGTCGCACATGGATACCATCAACATGATTTGATGAATTAGATTTAATTTTCTACTAATCTAAATGAATCAGTTTGACAGAAAATGTTCAGCTGCTGAATTTAGCAACATAAAACTTTGCATTCCTTCAGAAAAATCGCAGCAAGCCGTGCTTTAAAAATGACGTGTTATGCTTTTGCTGCGATATTTTCGTGGAAATAAAATTAATAATTATTCCTTTTTTCAACTAAAGTAAATGGTGAAATTATGGTTTTCCTAGTGCTTCGCGAAAGACGTTGTGAATGGAAACCCTCTACTAGTGTGTTATGGTCGTGTTTCATTAAGGTGACCGTTTCAGCGGGGCGAAATCATAAGTCTTTGAGTTATTTGTAGGGAAAAATTTGAGAAATAAAAAATTCTACGCACATCAGTTTCTAGCTATTTTCAATACCTTTCATTTGGTGCAAGGAAATTCTCGAAATATTTTGTAGATTTCGAGTCTTATCAAATTTGGTGACAGTACTTCAGGTTTTTCCTTCCTCCCCAGAATTATAGCAAAGATAATCTTTGCTCACTTTGTCAATTGCTATCAAAATCAGTGTGGTGTGCATCCAAACATTGAAAGTAAAAAACAATTTTAGTTTGATCAACATTGAGAACCATGCTGGGAACCAACTGGCTCTCCAGAAGATCCGGAACATCCGTAAAAGTGGCCAGTTCTTCTAAAGTAGTCCCAAATAGACGATATTTTTTTTATTTTTGCAATCAACATTCGTATTATGAAAGTAGGATAAACTTCACTTTGTAATCTGAAGATGTCCATTGAGAGGTCATATGGTGGCCACCCGGAAGATCCGGAACATCCGTAATAGAGACCAGTTCTTGGAAGCAGCCGCAAAAGGACCTTTTTTTTGCAATCAACATTTAGTTTACGAAAGTAGAATGAACTTCAATTCGTGGTCTGAAAATGTCTCTTGAGAGGTCATATGGTGACCACCCGGAAGATCCGGAACGTTCGTAAAAATTGCCAGTTCTTGGAATTAGTCCCAAGAGGACGATTTTTTTTTGCAATCAACATTTATTTTGTGAATGTAGAATGAACTTCAATTCGTGGTCTAAAAATGTCTCTTGAGAGGTCATATGGTGACCACCCGGAAGATCCGGAACGTCCGTAAAAATTGCCAGTTCTTGGAATTAGTCACAAGAGGACGATTTTTTTTGCAATCAACATTTAGTTTGTGAAAGTAGAATGAACTTCAATTTGTGGTCTGAAGATGTCCCTTGAGAGGTCATATGGTGGCCACCCGGAAGATCCGGAACATCCGTCATAGTGACCAGTTCTTATTTTTTTGCAATCAACATTTATTTTGTGAAAGTAGAATGAACTTCAATTTGTGGTCTGAAGGTGTCCGTTCTGAGGTCATGTGGTGATCCGGAACTTCCGTAAAAGTGGCTAGATTTTGGAAGTACAGCCATACTTCGATATAAGCAACTTTTTCATTTGACTTTTTTTCATCGATTTCTCGCAAACCACAACCCGATCCCAAAAAATTATGAGATCACTGATAAAATTTTAAAACTACTAGTATCAGTTGAGCTATACTGAGTAGTAGTAGTTGAGTTACTATAAATGCGTTTGAAATATCTGCAAACAATATGACTATTATGCACATTGAATATATATTACATTTCAAATTTGTTTTTATTTTATGGGTTTTAGAGTATTTTCATGCTGCTTCCAAGAACTGGTCTCTATTACGGATGTTCCGGATCTTCCGGTGGCTACCATATGACCTCTCAATGGACATCTTCAGATTACAAAGTGAAGTTTATCCTACTTTCATAATATGAATGTTGGATTGCGAAAAATAAAAAAATATCGTCTATTTGGGACTACTTCGAAGAACTGGCCACTTTTACGGATGTTCCGGATCTTCTGGAGAGCCAGTTGGTTCCCAGCATGGTTCTCAATGTTGATCAAACTAAAATTGTTTTTTACTTTCAATGTTTGGATGCACACCACACTGATTTTGATAGCAATTGACAAAGTGAGCAAAGATTATCTTTGCTATAATTCTGGGGAGGAAGGAAAAACCTGAAGTACTGTCACCAAATTTGATAAGACTCGAAATCTACAAAATATTTCGAGAATTTCCTTGCACCAAATGAAAGGTATTGAAAATAGCTAGAAACTGATGTGCGTAGAATTTTTTATTTCTCAAATTTTTCCCTACAAATAACTCAAAGACTTATGATTTCGCCCCGCTGAAACGGTCACCTTAAATGGATTGTGTATCGGTAGTTTTATTTCCCATTTTTTGTTTTTTAGTGCCCCGCTCCCGCATCCGGACGAGGTTTTCAGCATCAGATAAGGAACATTGGTGGGATCGTTTTATATTACCGAAAACATACCCATAAAAACGCCAGGATCAAGAATGTCCATTTTTGAAGTGTGAAAACTCTTCACATATCCATTTGAAATGTGAAGATTTTCATGGGGTTCTTATTGTATATGAAGATGACCTCAGAATGTACGTGTATGAACAGGCATTCTTGAAATGGGTCGTTGAATTTTCAATAAAGCTGTCAGCTTCAATCTCCATGGCTAAAAATGTTTGCACATAGTGATTACAAATAAATTACAAAGAATAATGATTGGACATGAGGCGAGACATCACACGAATGAAGTCTCGACCCACATCCATCCCCCTAAACCAAGTTTTCTTCTACACCTTTGGGATGATAGAATATTGCCATCGCCCCAAATCTCCTTTACTCCATTTATACTGCCAGCTGACGAGTAATTGTTGACGAAAAATAGGAAAAAAATCGTTGAAGGCGATTTGTCGATCACAAATATCGCCTTCCATAGCGCCCACCTTTGCAAGCGAGTCCGCTTTCTCATTGCCCAGAATTGAACAATGAGATGGGACTCATACAAAGGTGATGATAAAATAGTGCGAAGATAAAGCACTTAGAAGCTCCTGTATTTTCAAGAGAAAATACGAGGAGTGCTTTACCGGCCTCAAGGAGCGAATAGCCTCTATAGAACTGAAACTATCCGTGAAAATGAAGTACTGATCCGGTGTTAATGAGTCAAAAATTTCTAGCGTAAAATGTATTGCCACTAATTCAGCGACATATACAGAACAAGGAGCTTGAAGTTTAGGGTTGGCACTATAAATGTCATTAAATATACCAAAGCCTGCTGACTCCTCTATCGATGATCCGTCACTGAAGAACCATTAAGTGGAATCAACTTGGCCAAACTATGCAGCAAATATCACAGGAGCAATCATAGGACGATGATGCTCTGGAATTCCACGAAGCTCCTGCTTCATAGATAAATCAAAATCCGAACCGAACTGCCGAAGTCGGATTGGGAATATTCAGCAAAAGGCTGACATCCTGTGTTATGTACAAATGGTACAAAGTCATGAAACGATTTTGAGAATTGAACACAAGGAGCTTCTCAAAGTTTTCGATAACTTGAGGGTTCATAACTTCACACCTGGTTAAAGGCCGGAGAGATAATTCTGAAAACTGATTAATGAGTACATGTTCGTTGAAAATTGTGCATTAATAATACATGGAGACTTTGTTTAATTTTTGAATATACTCGTTGCAGTTACAAACCGGACACTTATCAGTAACTCCAATCGATCCTGCTATTTCTAAAGAGTCGCATAGTGTAGCATCTAGGCACCAGATGCGACACATTAGAATACAAGCGGAATCGATAGGCGTGAGCGGTCTTGTCCGGTTTAGAACTGCAACGAGTATATTTTCATTTCACAATTTATGTGCTTTCTGGTACCAAATTTGGTCATATCTTCATGAGGAATTATCCAATCATGTACAATTTTTACAGGTTTTTCTAGACAATATAGCTTTGATAGCAGAATCTTGAATCGTTACACAAATAACTAAGTATGTAATCGGAGATTGGACACTTTGCTTACTATTGTAATGCGCCGTAAAAGTCTGTTTCGTTCATATCTCCGTAATAAAATGTCCGAGTTAAAAAAAATTTAATGGCGTTCAGAAGAAATGGTGTAGCTTTCATTTCTCGCCAACAGAACAGAAATCGGTTCACAAACGGCTGAGAAACCGATGTAACATACAAACAAACACACACACACACACACACACACACACACACACACACACACACACACACACACACACACACACAGCTTGAAAATGTGCAAAATATAGTCACAAAATGAGTTTTCCAGATTTACCGTGTACAGCAATAATGGCAAGCAAAACACAATTGATGATGTTGTTTGAGAAGTTAATAATTTCTCATCACCATGAGGCTCTAGGAGAAGAGAGCACTTTTTTGATAGAACAAACTTGTTAAGGGGAAGTATTGATAGTTCCGTTAGCGCACGGCAGGCTGTGAAAATTGAATAGAAGTAGTTTCTTTGAAATTGAGCGGAGGGCATTGTGAGGTAGCATTTCGAAATACTAGTTAGGTAAAGCAGAGGTCGTATGCCAAAAATAAACTCAAAATGAGATAGTTTCTCTCCTATGTAGGGGATTTGGTAATGTGAATAGACAGTTACATAAAACCATTTAAGCTACCGGTAGTATATGAGCACGATCAAGCGCACATTCTTTTGCCAGTCAAGGTGGTGGATTCGTTCTTGCCTTGACCTACTCCGCATGGAGATGCTTGGCAAAAGATTGTGTGCTTGTTTCGAAATACTACCTCCCAATACCCTCCGCTCAATTATCACAGCCTGGGTCTACTCCTAGACCCTCATGGTGATGAGAAATTATTTCCTTCTCAAACAACATCATCATAGATTGTTACTTCGCGTATGGGAGAATACCAACAAAGACTATATCAGTGTAGGAAAACACAATTGTCAGTCAAAAGCGGGCTCGCATTGTCTTTTTTTAGACAAGGGGCAAATCGTTCGGGGAGATATCACAATGTATGCACATTCCGAAGAGAACAATCATGCTGACAAGCGCTCAGTTGAAACTGGATCAAATTCAAATCGAAAGGGTTCTGGGAGGCCGAGGAAAACATCGAAAGTAACCGACGACAGTTTAGTTTTGCGGTAGTTGTAGTTTCAAAAATGTTAATGTTTTGGAGAGTTGATGATTGTGAAAACAACTTCAGTGTTTTCATGTCTATGAGAATTCAATATTTTGTGAGCAAATGGAACCAGTTGCACAATTATCTACAGTCAGTTTCAAAATTAAGCGTAAATGTGTTATGCATCAAGTTTTTCAGGATTCTAAGTGAATTAAAGCAAACAACTTGTACACATGGTAGAAACAGTCTTTTTCTCTTGTATTTAATGCTTGCAAGAAACAAAAACAACGATAAATTCATTTGTAATGGGCTAAACAAAGTAAAAATTGCTCATTCGACTGCTACAAATTGTGTTGATAATGAGTTTAAACAATGTCGAAAATCGTTGAAGTTCGTTTTTTAGTATTTAATATGACCATCCTTAGCATTAGGAACAGCTTTCAAGCGTCGCGGCATCGATTTCACCAGCTTCCTGGTCACCGTTGCTGGAATACTATTCAAAATCTCCTGAATCGCCAGTTTCAGCTCCTTATTGTTTCTTGCTTTTGTTTTATCGGTGTTATTCAATCGGTGCTTAACCTCCCACCACAAGTACTCAATGGTGTTCAAATCCGGAGACTGCGGGGGGGTTCTTAGTTGCTTAGGAACATTATTAGGCAACCACTCTCGTACAACGTGCGATGTGTGTTTTTGATCATTGTCCTGCTGAAAATAATAATCACGCGGTAGCTCCAATTTTGTCACTGAAATTTGCAGATTACGCTTCAGTATGTTTAAATAGCCCATTTTGTCCATCGTTGTGTCGTTGCGCCCACACCACTGAACCCCACATCACGACGCTTCCTCCTCCGTGTTTGACAGCAAGGCTTAAATGCTTGACCTCCAACGACGAATTCGGTTCTCTCCAAAACATCTGTCTTCCATCGGATCCAAATAGATTAATTTTCGTCTCGTCGGTAAAAAACCACCTTGTGTCTGTGTGTGTATGTGTACATTCCAACACCCACAGCCCGGCAGTGTTTTTATGGAATAAAACTGTTTGCAGTTAAACGAACTGTTGTCGACACGCCAAACATTTGTAGCCCGGTTGTTGGAAGGTGATAACTCTGTTGAGTTCCAGTGACGCATTTCTGAATACCTGGCTACTCACGTCCATTCCGAGGTCACTTTCACTTAAACAAGCCCCGCATAAGCACAGTACAAACATCAAATGGATATTAGTATTGTGCATACACTTCCATCATCAAATCATATTGTTTTGAGGATGGCACGGATTTAGTAGTATCTTTCAAATTCAGATAAATCGCACAGGATATTGTTGCGGATGTTTAGTCTTCAGTTGATCTGTGATACTAGAGGATGCAATTTATGTCTCTACAGAAGGAGCACACCGCATCGGCAAATATTTTTACATCATCCTTTTTGAATAGACCAGCACGAATACAATTAGTACGCGCACAAATATAATACAATAAAAATCACACGTAAAAAATACTTTCAAACTGCTTATAATCATCAATTCACTTGCGACAAAGCGGAAAAATACTCAAAAAGCAAACAAAACTAAGCTAATATAACTCTCCCTATAGGTGCGGGGGCTAAGCACACACAAAAAACAAAATATCGGGTAAATACTACCGACCATCACACATTTTGGAAAGGAATCGATTATATTCACTATGTCTTACACAAACCACACGATGATTTTATGATTTCACTGTTTGTTTAAGCTGATTTTTACGAATTATTTATTGATTTTTTTTGCGGAAACGACGCAGCCAAAACAAAACACGTCAGTTTCAAAGCGTGGCTTGCTGCGATCTCTCGCCGATAAAAACTATAGACACTCGAGTAATAGACCGGCCAACGTGAGTCTGGCACACTTGATGTATCCAAAACAACTGTCAAATCGTATGGGAAATGTTCGTTTTGGATACAACATGGCGGCACGGTCTATTACTTGAGTGTCTGTAATAAAAACCACCTTGTTCCAAAACTCCAATGGCTTGTCAATATGCTTCTTCGAAAAATCCAGTCGCTTTTTAATATTTGCTTTTCAAAGAAGAGACTTCTTCCGAGCAACGTTCCCTCTCAGATTGTATCTGTGAGCCACACGCCGGATGCCTTGAGCACTGACGGATCTCCCGATATTGTCAGTAACCACGTTGGTCAATTTCGGAATACTTGCCTTAGGTTCTTTTCTTATTGTTCGCACGATTCCTCGTTCGTAAGTCGCGATCAAGATCAGTTTGCGGCCTCTCCCTGTGGGGTTCTTCACAGTTCCCTCGAATTTCCACTTGTTTACGATTTTCTGCACTCTGCGGAATGTGTTCTTCCAATGGCAGCCGTTGTTTCCCGCACCGATTTTCCACAAAGGCACATACTGAGTGCACGAATATCGGTTTCTTTCCAGGTGGTCGCCATTTTGATCCAAACACAATAAACTTCCAGCCGAAAATAACTAAGATCGCTGCCAAGGCAACTGTGAGTTGTTGTCAGTATGCACTGCTAGAAAAATTCACTTCAAATTGCCAATATTGTGTTTATAAAGCGAATTGGTTTGAAATTAGTAAAGGTGTACGCTCAATTTTGTAACATCAAAAATGCTTCTTTCCTGGAATTTTATTCGGTTAAAGTTTTGTAGAAATCCATTTCAATAATTGAACTACAATAGGAATAATATTTTTGTAAAGTATTATCCCCCCAAAATAATCAATAAGTTATGAGATTGACTGTAGGTATATAAAACTGAAGGAACAGCAAATGGATCTAAGATAGGAATATTTTTCACCGTATGAAACGTCTCAAATCATTGTGTTGATTAAACATGTTTAAGCCAAACTATTTTTAAAATTTGTAGTATACTCAGGATTGTATTTGTGTAGCAAGCTCATCAGCTTTACTCCACTGATCAATTTCATCCGATTTCACGATATGCACACTTTCCCCTGAAGATTAGTGATCTATAACGAGTTGAAGTTATATGCAATTTTCTCGCAGACAATTTGCCACTCTCAACTGAATGCTTCAAACAATCCAGAATATGCTATTCCGGTTGTCGAGAATATGCAATAGTAGTTAAAACACTGGCCAGACTGAGCAGTTATAACATGTTATAAGCCTATCTTGATGAGATTCCTCTTGTTGATAATTTTTATAACATGTTATAACTCAGCAGTCTGGACAAGGCATAAGGTTCAGTCATACTCTTTAGTTGTAAAATTGGAATGATCTTCCTGAAAAGGACGATGGGTTTTGTTCAGCTCCCGGATAGTGGTCAACTATCATCCGTTCCTGGAACCTTTGGGAGTCCGGTCAAACTTTTGAGACGGTCAAACTATGTATATTCACCAGTTTTCTAGAGGCACAATCCGGCAATCCAGAATTTTGCGTGTTGGTGAACAAAATACGTTCACGAACGATTTGCTGATTTTCTTCCTTCTCGACCGGAATAGTGGGTTTTAATTTAAAAAAAAAACATGAAAAATCGAATCATTTTTATTTTTACAAACTGACATGCAGTTTCACAAAGTAACATTAATTTTCAGTAACGGGGGTCACGGTACTTAAAATCGGCTCCCATTATGACATAAATGTCAACTTATGTATGCTAGAAATCAATGGTTGGTTCGTTGGTTTAGGTAGTCTGTTTTTGTAGCGTGTTTCGTGGTGAAATAGGATGGTGTTGTCTTGCATTCAAATTTTTTTCATAATATATTGAAATTGTTTTATCAATAGTTACACTTGTCAGAATTTAAAAAAATTAACTGCTGGTATATTATTATATTTACTATCGAACAATGTTATAATCCTCATACCCCTTTAACACCCTATTGCACAACTAAGCGGATGTAAACAATACGCTGTAAAGAGAAACTACGCAAAACTAGGTTAATTTTGATGTAGTATGAATAGAGTTCCGCAAGTTTGAAAGTGCCGCAATAATTATCGACTCATCGACTATAAACTATCGAAACAACTAAGTGCTACAATAATCCAATAATTTGTAGTTACAAATCGCAACTAAAGCTTTCCCATGTCTCCTTCCAGCCCTCGACGCCTTGAAGAACGCCATCAGTGACATCAAACCCTGTTCGACGCTGCTGGGATTCGTTCCTATTTTGCAATGGCTTCCGAAGTATCACTGCAAGACCGACCTGATGGGGGACGTTACGGCCGGAATTACCGTAGCCGTCATGCAAATACCTCAGGGAATGGCCTACGGGCTGCTGGCCGGTGTTCAAGCCAACGTTGGATTGTACATGGCATTTTTCCAGTGTCTAGTTTACGCAGTATTCGGCACCTCCAGGCACATATCGATGGGTACATTTGCGGTGATCAGCCTTATGACCGCCAAGGTGGTGACCAACTATGCGACGCTACCTGACATGGGGACTTCGTTGGTGAGTTTGATTATTTTACCGAAAAGGATACGATTGTTGAATTTGATTTGTTTCTCCGACGTGATGGCAGATGAATGGAACCGACTCTCTACCTTCGGTGATAGACCCTCCGATCCACAGTATACACCGATTCAGGTGGCCACGGCTTTGGCATTCGTCTGTGGATGCCTCCATGTAAGTTTTCGCCCGGCCATTCAATTTACCTAACCCGTCATTATTGATAATTCTGCTACCATTTCTAGTTCCTCGCGAGTATCATGCGGCTGGGAACGCTCTCGTCGCTGCTGAGCGAACCGTTGGTCAGTGGATTTACAACGGCAGCTGCCGTGCACGTGCTGATCAGTCAGCTGAAAGATCTGCTTGGAGTGTCGATTCCTCGGTACAAGGGCGCCTTCAAGAACATATTCTCCGTTCGGGACATCATCCAGCAGGCTCCGAATAGTAATCTCACGGCCATCTACACGTCGGCCATTGTGATACTGTTTATGATCTTCATGAACGAATACCTCAAACCGCGGGCAACCAACTGGTGCAAGATGCCCATTCCGGGTGAGCTGATGGTGGTCGTCGGAGGTACGCTGGCTTCGTACCTCATCGGGCTGGGACCGAACTTCAACGTGACGCTGGTCGGCACGATTCCCGTGGGGTAAGTTTGGGTGAATTTGTTTGCTGAATTGTTTGAAATCGTAAGTTCAAGTAGGCGGTGATAACTTGAACGACTTATTGCCATCACTTTGATCAACTAATCAATGAAATTCTTGGTAGAATTTAAGAATCTGGATTCAGAGAATCTGTTCGATTTCACTGGGTGATTTGTTGAATTTTCTGCGGGAAATTTATCCAAATTTTTCGAATACTTTTTCAAACAGACGTATCTGATTTTGTAAACAAAGAGTTTCCCTAAACTTCCTCTTCCCTTCTCATTTCAGCATTCCCGTACCGGTGATGCCACCTGTTGCGCTGCTCCAAGCGGTGGCCATCGACGCAATCGCCATCTCCATCGTCAGCTACTCGATCGTCATGTCGATGGGAATGATCTTCGCCCAGAAGGAAGGATACGAGGTGCGCGCCAACCAGGAACTGATCGCCATGGGTGCCACCAATGTGATTTCGTCGTTCTTCTCCTGCATCCCGACCGCTTGCTCCCTGTCGCGATCACTGATCCAACATCAGTCCGGTGGCAAGACTCAGCTGACGTCCGTCGTGTCGTCCGTACTGATCTTGGGAGTCCTCTTGTGGATAGGGCCGTACTTCGAGTCGCTGCCGCGATGCGTTCTGGCGTCGATCATTTTTGTGGCACTGAAGGGCATGTTGTGGCAGGTTCAGCACATCAAGAAATTCCGCCGGGAAGGAACGTTGGAGTTGTTTGTTTGGTTGATTACGTTCCTGAGTGTGGTGATCATTGATATCGACATCGGACTGTTGATCGGAGTGGTGTTTTCCTTGGTGGCATTGTACATCAAGGGATGGAAGGCGTACTACAGTTTGCTCGGGACGGTTCCAGATACGGCGATCTACGTGGATCTGATAAGTCATCATCGTGCAGAGGAGGTGCCGCACATCAAGATCTTCAAATACACAGGGGCCATCAACTTTGCCAGTAGGGCAACATTCAAGAAGGCATTGACCAAAGAGGTTGGGGTGGATCAGAGCCTGATACGACGTGCTTCCCAGTACGATGCGGCTGGAGAAGGAGCAGGTCTACAAATCATCAAGACGGTGATTATCGATCTATCCAGCGTCGCCCACATCGACACATCTGCCTGTAAGATGTTCAATGAAATTAAGACGGACATGAATGCGGTTGGTGTGAGTACGTTGATAGCTAGTCCAGCGGATTGTGTATACGATACTCTGTTGCATGCGGAATCGATCGGCGAAGGTGGCTTCCATATATTCCCCACCATACACGACGCAGTGCTGTTTGCACAAGGATCGGGTTCGACGGTTTAAAGGCTCACCGATGAATGATGATGTGCCAAAGAAATTATGATGCTGTGTGATAGTTACGGCAAGCACTTACGTGATGCACGCGGAGTCAGTTACTAGTGAGTGCAGGAAGCTAGTAGTATGTAGACATATTGTGCCTTTTTTTATCATCTCCCAAAATCAGATTGAAGGGAGACGACTAGACAATATAGCTAAACAAACATATGAAGTGTAGATCATCTTATGAATAACTTAGTACTTAAGGACAGAAGTTAAACAAAATGAGAGTTGAAAAGTAACAGCTAAAGGATCGAACTGATTCGCGCCATATTAGAAGAAAAATAATTCTATCTCATGCAGTACTTATACTGTACATCTCGTTATCAATGGCTTACTATTAGGTTAATTCAATCGATTGGCTCTGTTTTACTTCATCGAATAACTCTCAGGTATTTATTCGAAAGTAGTTGATATTTCTTTTTTTTTGCGTTTTCGTTTATAAAATTATTCTTATTTTTTTTTCTTATTTAACCACACCAAGCCACCTAGTTCTATACAAACAAATACACACTCTCACTCCGTACTGTGTATGTAGTGCTGACAATATTTATTGTGAATAAAATGTTGATTTTTTCTATGTGTTTGTTTGTATGCTTTTGTTTAGATCTTTCTGTATCCGATATAATGGGATGTTGGGGCTTCCGATTTTCGAATCGTATCTTGGTTCAACTTAAGAACTTGAAGATACGCATTCATCACTAATGACGTTTAGCCCAATTGCCACAGCAGTATTAGTGAAATGAGCCAAATTCACTGATGACACTAACACCACCGCGATCCTTATGCACGCTACACAAGCGCTCGGAAAGTACTTCGTCATACTATTTTTTATGATTTCTGATTCGTTCACTCCATGATAGTTTATTGTGTGCGTTTTAAAACTTGATTTTTCAACCCCTCTCTCCTCCCCCCAGAAAAGTTTACGTGATTACAAATAGCCCCTTATATAGATGTCATTGTTCATGCACCCCCTCTTAGAACGTCAGAAAGTGAGAGTAAAAAGCATAAGGGCATCTTCAGCGGTGGTCTATTTTTGGAATAACTTTATACTTGAATTGCTTCCGCATAACATGAAGAGAACCAGCTTAAATAGACCAACTTTGAATTCCCAACACCGGTGTTGTGTTTATGGTTGTTGAACCCCCCAACACCTGACATCCTGTCAATCATTCAACATAAGAGATCAGAAGTAAAACAAGAGTCGAAATGGAGAGGGGCTGGTCATGGAAGACGCCCGAACGTCGACCGTTTCGATCATCATCCGTTTCGATCATCAGAAGCTGTTCAAGGACTACTTCAGCGACACGCCTACCTACGACGAGAAGCACTTTCTGCGCCGTATGCCAAGGGAGGTATTCCTGAACATTATACGACAACTAGAGTCCCCGAGCAGGACCGAATAACTTGATAACAGTCCTTGGTATTTAAGAGCTCAGATTAGGAGGTAAAATTCATGTGGATAATACCATAGAATTGTTCCCACAATGTTATGCAAATACAAAATTGAGGTAAGACAATACCAACATAGTACCTCTCAGGTACCAACATAGTATTCTAGGTAGCCAAATAACAAGTTTTGTTATTCGAGAGATATTTTGCTTGCAATTCTTAGGTATTTTGCTTAGGTACCTCTTAATTTGAGCTCTTTAATACCAAGATTATCAAGATCAAAATAAGGTATTCATATGTTGTTTTATCCTGCTCGGGTCATTTACTGACTTGTAGCAGCTAAGTTGCGGAGCAGCTGGAAAAGTCGACCTGGCAGCTGGAAAAGTCGGCAATAATGTGAGAATTGGGGAGTCCATCAACCTGCTGATCCTGTGGAATGTTTGCAAAGCTATCCTGAAGATTTTCGACCCGCAGTATTTGCGTACCCCAACACAGGAAACAATCGCATAAATTCATTGAACTACCCAGAAACTTAAATAACTTATCAGAAGTTCAGGATACTTCGTAGAAGTTTAGGTTCAGGCTATCTCCCAGAAGTGTTGTGATTATTCCTGATGTTTAGAGAACATCTCAGAAAATCAGGGAGTTTTACAGAAAATCAGGGAACTTCCAATAAGTAAAGGGTCCATCCCAAAAGTTCAGGAAACTTCCCTGAAATTCAAGTAATTTTTATAAACTCTGGAAATTTTCCATAAATTAAGGGAGCTTCACATGAATTCAGGAAACTTCCAAAAAGTGTTTTTCTCATAAGTTCAGGCAACTATCCAGAAATTCGGGGAGCTTCCCAGAAGTTCAGAAAACTTATTATTTTATTTTGTGTGTTTCTCAAAAGTTCATAAAACTACTCAAGATATTCAGGGAACTTCCCAGAATTTCATGGAACTTCCTAAAGCTCAGGGAACTTCAAAAAGTTCAGGGAACTTTCCAGAAAATTAGAGAATTTCATCGCAATTCATCGCATAAGTTCAGTGAATTTTTAAGAAAATCATAAAGTTTTAAATATTGCATGAGTCTTCCTAGAGGTTCAGAGAATTTCTTATGAAACCTTCCAGAAGTATAGGGAACTCAGAAGTTCAGAGAACTTGTAGGAGTTCCTTGAAGTTCAGCTTGAAAACATCCCTGAGATCAGAAAATGTTCACAAAAATCAGGGAACATCCCCAAAGATTAGGAAACTTTCCAGATAATCAGCAAACACCTCAGACGTTCAGAGAACGTCCCATAAATTAAGAGAACCTCCCAGAAGTTCAGATAATTTTCCAAAAGCTCAAAAAAACTTCCCAGATGCTTAGGGTACTTCCCAGATATTCAGAAAATTTCTCTGAAGCTTTGAGATTTTCCAACAGATTCAGGAAAATTTCCCCAAACATCGGGGAAATTTACAGATTTTTAAAAAATGCCTAGAAATCTAAGAAACTTCCTAGGATTTTTTGAGCAAAGTTTAGGAAACATTTTCCAAATCTTTATAGAGTTTCCTAGAAGTTTGACTTCCCCCGATGCACAGTGGGAAAAATGGGACCCAAAATCACAACTAATTAAAGGCCGCTGGATAAGTGCCCTTTAAAACAGCTTATCTTATGTAAAAAAATGCGAGGAATCGAATGGTGATGGTTTCATTTGCAGATCATGAAGTGCCTCATTTGCCCGATTTTATTGTAGTGCACGGCATATTTGCAAAATCCTCATTTATATCTATATATGGAGTCTATCGCAATATGCAGGGAAAAGCGGTAAAATGGACAATAACTGACGTCTACACAGAGTTGAAATCCCTCCATTCAATTCCCAGACAGTTTCACAATAGTGCATTGCATTTTTATACATTCTAATTCGCGAAAATTTCGAAAACCACATGATATATCTAGTATTTTCAATATGTAGGGAATATCGGGCAAAATGGACAGTTCATGAAGTTTTTACAATACGATATTGCTTTCATTGGATTCTACAGATACTGTCACAATAGTAGATCCCAAATGGGTTCAATATTAATTAGTGAAAATATGATAAATGTAGGATTAGTCAATTATTTTTTCAAAATTAAGGGAAAATCGGGCAAAAACGAGCCACTTCCCGAAATCTGCATGAGTCTACATCCACTTCGTTCGATTTTCCAGATATTTTCATAATATTGTAGTGCATTTGATTTGATTCTAATGCGCAGCTATTCCAAAAATCGCATTTTATCTATTGATTCTTCCAGTATGTAGGGAAAAGCGGGTAAAATGGACAATAACTGATGTTTACATAAGACGACATACTCTTCATTCAGTTCCCCGGACAGTTCCACAATAGTGTATTGCATTTTTATAGATTCTAATTCGCCCAAATTTCCAAAACCACATGGCATATCTAGTACTTTCAGCATGTGGGGAATATCAGGCAAAATGGACAGTTTCTGACGTTTTTACAAGACAATATTACCTCCATTGGATTCTACAGACATTTCCACAATAGTACAGCACAAATGGATGCAATATTATCAGAGCTAATATGATAAATGTGTGATTATTCAATTTTTCTTCCGAAATTAGGGGAAAATTGGGCAAAATGAGCCACTTCCCGGGGTCTGCCCAAGATGAAACCATCACCATTCGATTTCTCGCATTTTTTTACCTAAGATAAGCTGTTTAACAGGGCATTTATGCAGCAGCCTTTAATTAGGTGTAATTTGAGGTCCCATTTTTCCCATTGTGCGATGCTTGAAAAACTTTCCAATAATTCAGGAAACATCCCAGAAGCTCAGGGTACTTAAATTTTTAAAAATAACTCAAACTTCTTACTACTCAAAAAATGTTCGTACTGGACAAAAACTAGAATAAAAAATTAACTACTTTTTTTCTTAAAAGCTCTTGTACTGTTTAACAACACCTCGGAAGTGCAACTGATGTGAAATCTCCACCAACTTGATAAAAGTTTTGAGAATCGACCAACTACTCAGTTTTTCTTCTACTTCTCGCAAATTATTGAAATATTTGCGATATTCTGCTTTTTGAAAAAATCACCAACTGGAAGTCCAAATAAGTACAGAGACTTGTAGGAGCTTCTTGAAGTTCAGCTTGAAAACTTCCCTGAGATCAGGAAACGTCCACAAAGATCAGGGAACATCCCCAAAGATTAAGAAACTTTCCAAATACACAGAAAATATTTCAGATGTTCAGAGAACGTCCCAAAAATTAAGAGAACTTCCCAGAAGTTCAGAAAGTTTTCCAAAATCTCAATAAAACTTCCCAGATGCGCAGGATACTTCTCAGAAATTTAGAAAATTTATCAGAAGCTTTGGGATTTTCCAACAGATTCGGAGAATTTCCCAAACATCTGAAGAAATTTCCAGATATTTAAAAGATTCACAGATATTAAAAATACTTCCTAGGATTTTTTTAGCAAAGTTTAGGAAACATTTCAAGGAGTTTTACAAATGTTTAAAGAGTATCCCAGAAGCTTGAAATTTTTTCCAATAGCTCAGGAAACTTACCAGAAGCTAAGGGTTCTTAAATTTTAAGAAGAATTTTAATTTCTTACAACTCAAGAATTTTTCGTACCTCGTAGTTCTTGTACGCTTTAACAACAGCTCAAAAGTGCTATTTATTGTACAGAAACTCCACCAGCTTATTAAAAGTATTGTACATCGACCAACTTCTCAGTTTTTCTTCAACTTCTCGTAAATTATAAAAATATTTGTGATATTCTGCTTTTTGAAAAAATCACCAACTGGAAGTCCAAATAAGTACAGAGAACTTGTAGTAGTTCCTTGAAGTTCAGCTTGAAAACCTCCCTGAACTTCAGAAAACGTCCACAAAGATCAGGGAACTTCCCCAAAGATTAGGAAACTTTCCAGATACTCAGAAAATATCTCAGACGTTCAGAGAACGTCCCAAAAACTTCCCAGAAGTTCAGGAGATTTTCCAAAATCTCGAAAAACTTCCCAGATGCTCAGGGTACTTCCCAGTAATTCAGAAAAAAATTCAGGAGCACTGGGATTTTCCAACAGTTTAAGAGAACTTCCCCAAACATCTGGGAAATTTCCAAATTTTTAGAAAACGCCCAGAAATTCAGAAAACTTTCTATGATTTTTTTAGCAAAGTTTAGGAAACATTCCAAGGATTTTTGATAGGACAGTCTAAAGGTTGTACGGAATCAAATTGCACCACATTTAAATGGGTGTAACTTTCTACTCGTTGGGTATTTTCTATTGAAATTTTGGGTGGAATTAGTTCAATGTGTATTTCTTTACGCTGTGTTAATTTCACTAGCAGATGTGCAATATAGACACTCAAGTAATAGACCGGACAACGTAAGTCTGGCACAGTTGATGTATCCAAAACAACTGTCTAATCGTATGGGAAATGCGAGGAAATGTTCGTTTTGGATACAACATGGCGGCAAGTTGTCCGGTCTATTACTTAAGTGTCTATAATGTGCAATCGTTGTGAAGATGGAGTCGGAAGAACAACAGCGGCGTAAAGAAATTTTGTGCACGTACCTCGAAAATCCGGATCTTTCTCGTCGTGCCATCAGCAGGAAGCTGGGCATGGAACTTTCTACGGTGTCTCGTGTTTTAAATCAGTACCACGAACGTTTGACCATCGATTGGAAAGAAAAAAGTGGCAAAAATGGATCTTCGTATAGTGTTAAGGACTTCAAGCGGGTAGTTCAAGCTTTCAAGAGGAATCCCAACAGTTCAGTTCGAGATGTGGCGAAGAAACTGAATCTAACCAAAACTTTCATGCAAGTTGCGAAAAAAGGTATAGGACTTACACAGATGTTGACGCAACCACATTGCCTCATTATGGATGATGAGACGTATGTAAAAGCAGACTTCCGGGGTTCCAGTTTTTTACTGCTTATCATAAATTCGATGTCCCTGAGGAAGGGAATGCCTTCAAGAGCGTCTACTTCCTCTCCTGAGGTCACACGATGGTCCTACGATTTTCTGGCCGGATTTAGCCTCGTGCCATTGCTCCAAAGAGTTTTTGGAGTGGTACAAGGCTAAGGAGGTCAACTTGCGACATAGCATCTCAACCCCCGAACGCATCGGAACTGCGGCAAAGTGCAAAGTATAGGCCATCATGAGGCAGGCACTTCGGAAGCCTCCTAAGGAAGTGAAATTGGAGAAATGAAGAAAATATGGATTGCCACGCAAAAAAAAACTTTGGTGTAAAGAAATGAGTAATGAAAAGATTGGTGCATTTGGATATGGAATTCAAATTGAATAAAACAAACAAACAAACAGGGAAATATTCATCACATATTTAATTTTACTCCCTGCAAGTTTGAAGATGATTGGTTGAACGGGCGAATTTTGTCGAATATTTGTGTGTGTGTCTCAATTTGATTCCGTACACCCTTTAGAAGCTTTACTTCCCCGAAGCTTGAAAAACTTCCCAATAGTTCAAGAAACATTCCAGAAGCTCAGGGTCTTAAGTTTTAAGAAGAACTTTAACTTCTTACTACTCCAGAATTTTTCGTAACGAACCAAAGCTAGAATTGAAAAATTACCTACTTCTTTCTAAAAAGTTCTTGTACGGTTTAACAACGCCTCGAAAGTGCTATACATTTCACAGACATTCCTCCAACTTATTAAAAGTTTTGAGAATCGACTAACTTCTCAGTTTTTCTTCAACTTCTCGTAAATTATGAAAATAATTGTGATATTCTGCTTTTATCATGAAAAATTTTACCAACTGGAAGTCCAAATAACTTCTAAGACGCTTAATCAGCTTCTCAAAGTTCCTGTAACTTCAAGAAAGTTGTTTCTATTCCATGGATGATCAACCAACTTTTCGTTAGTTCAATCAAATTTCTAGATACGTTGAGAATTCGGCAATTCAATGGACTACTCTGAAGTTCCACCACTTCTCTTCTCAAGGGAGAGCGAGCAAACTTCATGATTATCTTGAAACTTCCAATATGTTTATTAAATTCCGAAAAGCTTATTCAACTTGTGTAAAGTTCATTTTATTTCCACCTAATCTGCATTGATATTCCGATGTTCATAATAATTCAGAGTATAATTTGTTTAAAGAGTTCGTGCAGTTTCTAGAAGCTCATATAAGTTTTGACCATTTCATGTAACTGCTAAAAGGTGCATAGGATTTTCTGAAAGCTGTAGCACACGCAATTGCAAAATATAACATTTAAAAAAGATTCCTGGAAAAACCAAAGATTTTCCTCCGAAAAAAAAGGAATTTAATCTATCTTCAAGATATTATCGTTTTTCCCCAGAACGCTTATCAAAACTGCCATAGTATCCTCTACCCTAGAAGATAAGCCTGACAATCCTGATCCTCAGTAAACCTGCCGAAAGTTTCTATATAGTAGGCTATCCCTAAATCTGTATGATCTATTTGCGAGTGCTTATCATGACCAATTTATCAATAAATCGATTGTTCACTTCATTACTTTTCATTTACGAGCACGAGGGAACCTCCGCATTTGAACTAGTCAGCGTTTTCCAGAAAATTCAGTGGCTGGCCCAGCATCACACGCACCAAACACGGCTCACAAATATACCTCAGAATATACTCAATAAAATTTAGTTTTTGTTTAGTATAAGCTGATTTTACTCAATAATTCTCGAGTAATTCATATTTAGGGCCTCAAAGCCATTTGTAAACAATGACTTTAAATGTCGATTTCTCTTGAATCTTGAATCACTCTCGTGAAATAAAAGCAGCATTTGGTAGGAGAATGTTAGTTCTACCATATGGAGTAGCTGTATATAGTAGTATTCACGTAGTTCGTGAGAGATCAACGTTTAAAGTCATTGTTTACAAATGGCTTTTAGGCCCTAATCATCAATTACTCGAGAATTGGTTTTATCAAGTAGTGTGTACTGTTTTGGAACGGTATTTTTCTTGTGCTGCAAGAATAGATCAAAATATATACTAGATTCAAAACAGGGTTGCGGCTTATCATTTTTGACTCAGGCATATTCATTTGCCAATATCTCCTTTCAGAGGGGCGATTTGATAATATGATGTATGATGAACTTGTAGTGCATGAGTAGACCTACAACTTTGTTCAACAGTACATTGCTCTAACTCCTATATCTTCGACATGAGGCGTATATTCACAGTGATCTTCACGATGATAATCGCATGATCTTCACCGCGAATATCATCGCGAAGATCACTGCGGATATACGCTCTATTCCTCAGATATAAGAGATGAGGCTATGCATTGTTAGACCAAGTTGCAGGTCTATTCAAGCACCATAAGTTCATCATGCATTATATTTGAAATTGAGCTTCTGAGAAGAGCTTATCGGCAAATGAATATGAATAAGTCAAAAATACGAACCTGATTCAAAATGATGCAAAATAAATCCAGTATAAAACAAAATTGACAACACCAAAGTGCAGCGATGTTTTTGCGTTTAGTCTAAAAAAATATATCCGAACCACGATTTGGATCGCCGAAGGAGATGCCCTAAGAAAAATATTTATAAGTTTTCCAACCTCTCAACGCAACGGTTAATTTTATCTCGAGTTCGAATCGCTACACTCCGCTTCATTTTATTCAATTTTGAGTTCCAATTGTATGCGGAAATGTTACTCAATTTTCGTAAAAAGTGGATCTACTCAAAAATTGAGAAACATTTCCGTGTGAGAAAAAGAGATAGTATACAATTGTACTCGAAATTGAGTAAATGGAACGGGAGTGTAGCACAATGGTGACACTGAAGAAGTCTGCACATTGTAGACGAAATACGCGTATCTGTCAAGATAACATTAGAGGTAGTTGGAAATAAATGGAACTTACTAATCTTTCTTCTCATTTTCTAGTCACCAGGAAAAAGGTCAATTTATGAATTTATGATAATTTAATTGATACGCGGGAAAATATCCAACCGATTCATGAAAATATCTTGGAAATCTATGAAGCATGCTATAAGCACAGAGAACAGACATCCAAGCTCAAACGACAGCTTGTGATAATAAACGGAACTGTCGATTCAAATTAGTATGGAATGTCTAATAGGGTGGCGCTAGTGTTTCAATTTTGAGCTAGGTACATTGATAGAGTTGTTCTTTTATTTCTTCGAAGTTGGTAAACAATGTGATGATGAAAGCTTGAGAATGGAACGAACAAGTGAATACTACTGGTTGCACAAATCAAGGACATACTTTGGGAAAAGCATTGGAGAAAAGAGCAATTAACCCTCTTTGCAAGAATTTAGACACAGTAGGTGGGTGGCATGGGTAGAGGAAATGTTCTAACGTTACTCCAGCTAACTTCCCGTCACTTCCCGCCAGAGAGTCTCCGGGATATGCACAGGAAAAGAACTCGGGTGCGGAAAAAATCGTCGCAATAACGTCAGTCTCAATAATGATTTCTTATACTTTATGGGCAGCAACCTAATGCTGTTCCACGCGTAGATTCTCTTTTACATGGATTACATTCTGTTGTTTACATGGGTGTCGGATGACAGATCGGAAATTTAACTGCACGGTGAACGCTTCTTGCAAGGGAAAGAAATATATTTTAGATTGCTTTCACCGTGCTGGCAGTAGTGGTATGGAATGCCGCCGCACTAAGGCGCCACTATATAAGCATACACATGATTTTTTGAAATATTCGTATGAGCCAATTTGTCTGCTCTCTGTGCTATAAGCGTTTAGTTTGTAACGATATTTCGTGAAGGTTGCTATTTTCAGATTTTCATTTGACACCCTACCCTGGCAGTGTGAATCAATCAGATATGCGCAAATATGATGTCATTTTCGACCAATAGCTTTGAGTGTTTATAAATCATTTCTTTCGAGTACTTTTTAGTTAGTTAAAACAATTGTAAAGAAATAAGCTAGCAACTAGGGTTCAGCTTAGATGTTCTACCTTTCAAATGAAATACTTATCGTACAATTTCTGTGGGTCAGAGAGGCGATATTATCGTTTAAAATCTCCAATCGATCCTAACGCGATCGATTCAAGAAATTTTAGAATAGTGCCCCTATTGACAAATCGGGGTTGAAAAAAGAAGAAGACACCGAGTGGTGATAATTCTGACAGCTCCCATGTTAGACTATAGGACGAACATTTTAAAATGCTTCTCAAAAATTCAAATGAAATCTAATTAAAAACGTTTTGTTGTATGATGTAAAAAAAATCCAAAATTGTACAATAGGGGCATTGTTTTTATTTTATTTTTATTTTACTGAAAATGTCTTTATTGTGCAGTTTTGGATTTTTCTTACATCATACAACAAACTGCTTTTATTTAGAATTTCAAATGTTTGTTTAGAAGCATTTTAAAATGTTCGTCCGATACTTCAACATGGAAGCTGTCAGATTTATCACCAGTCGGTGTCTTCTTCTTTTTTTAACCTGGATTCGTCAATACAAGAAAAGAAAAGAGAGACGTAAGTCCTACGTCAAAATGGCAAGCGAGTGATACACTTTTGTATAACCTTGACACCAAAAAGCCGTATACACAACAAAACCGTACGGTAACAGAAGCTGGAACCCACTAGGCTTCTATTCGGAAAAGTTCATCTCATCTCAGCATAAGTACTCCACTTTTGGTCAGGAGCAATGAAATTGTCTGTGCAATGTGGGAAACATGTACACTAAATTTACCACGGCAAAATGTCGAACTGCCGATCATCTCGGCAGTAACTTTTGCTGATATCCATGTTTAATGGTTGCATGTTAGCTTAGTACCGGTAAAATTTTAATTTGTTAGCCGAATCTCGGAAATTAATTCACTAAATCGCAAATGCCGAAATGATTGGATGTTGGATTCTTGACAAAAAAAAACTAAGTGAAAAAAACGCATTTAGTTTTTTTTAAACCGAGAATCCAACAGCCGAATATGGCGGCATTTCAGTTTGCTGAGGGTCAGCACATAAATTGCCGAGAATTAGCTAACAAATAAAAATTTTCCGGATCGGTTGTTGAAAGGAACTAAGTGTTAACAGTAGAGTTCCAGTCGAGGATCGTGAAATTAACCAAAACTGTTCGGCACATCAGCGAGAAAAAACATCACCAATTGATTACGATCGGATTGCTGCTGATCAGACCAATGATAACAAATTGCTGGCGTCTGCTACGATCTCTAAAGGGACTGAAAATCGAGGTTCGTCCAGACACTATTAACTTCGCAGGCGTTACCGCCCAAAACACAATGATAACGGAAACGGAACGGAAAGCGGCAATTTTGACGGTTGCTGCAAATGTCTTCGATATGTCACAATCAGAGTCGCGCTTTGGATCTAGCCTGTTTTCTTTCCGACAAGCAGGCATGCTTAGATCCGGGCTTTGCCGCTTTCCGTTGCCGTTATCATTGTTTTTGGGCCATTATATTGCTACCCCTGCGAAAAACCCCTCAATATTCCGTCAACTTAACAGAGTGTTTTGAAACTAAAACATAGATTCTATAACCTCATAGGTCAAGAATATATTGCAGATTGCAAGGTGCAAGATAAACTGTAATAGCTTCTCCATCAGTGACAAGAACATTGATCTATATTCTGTAGACATGTTGTTTTTAAAAGTGGTCAAGTTCTAGTAGAGAACATAATTGTTATTACCTTTTATTTATCAATATTCCATTTTAGGAAAATTTATCCCATCCGTTTTGCGATATATACAGCTATACAGGAAAATACTCTTATCAGCATTTAAACAACACCACAGCACGAGAATTACTTTGGATCCTCTTCCACGTATCATTTCCTAGTGAAACTGATCTCATAAATCCGGATAATGAAAGCTTGCTACCGGAATTCACGAAGTAACAAATTTGTTCAACCGATTGTTGTTCTCACGCTTCCACCAGTTTCATAGCGCGCAATTTTAGCCTCGAGAGTAAATGAGAGGCGAATGTTGGAATCCTCTCCCGTTCCGACGTTTTCCTGTTGGATTGAGTTTCTCTGTTTGGCTTCGCGCTTGCCTTGGTTTGTTTTGGTTCGGTTTTCTTCCCTTTCATCTACCTTCTCTTGAACGTTTGAGCACATGCGGATGTCACGGGTAGCGTTTGGCAAATCATCGTGCTTTGGTGTTGTCTGATAGGTAGCAATTCCCATATTCGCACTCGAAAATTCATAAAGCATCCATCACTAATGCAGCGATCGCTTCCATGGTCAAGTGGTTGGCCGAAGTGTTGGGAAAGCTATACTTACCTGGCTACAGGGGTTACCGTGATCATCAAGGCGGTTCCCCAGGTCGAGGTACCTTCCATTGCACTTCGGTATGGGTTGACTCCTGTGATTATCCCTCATGTGGATAACTCGTGTGCGCTATTTTTGGTAGCCGGGACGTGCGTACGCGCACATCCCGATCCTAATCAACTGGAACAATATCGGTAATTAAAGCATTCCTTGTTTATTCATGAGATCGCAATAGATCCATTTGAAATAGAAGGATTAATGCTAAATATCAAAAAATAGGTGTTGAAAATATATGAAGTAACAGCAGTTTACAATATGATTTACAGCAGTTTACATTTACAACACATATGAAGTAACAGCAGTTTACAATATGATTAGCACATTTTAACAGGATCCCAGTTAATTGGGACAGAACTCACATTATGGAAAAGCAGACATCATTCTGGGTCCTTGGTATAGTCGCTGAGAAGTTTTATGGTCGTCTTTTGACAAAACCAAGCTTTCTACTTAGGACTACGTCTTTGTTTTCTATACTGAGGTACAATTGAAAAAACCTATTGCACAAAAAGCGAAAAGCGGTCAGGTTTCGAACGTTTATTTCAGAGTCGATTCCAATAATGCAACCATTGATTTTCAACATTCCGCTTAAAGCACGTAAATTTATAGTTGTGAAATCTTATAATTTCGTTTTGCATATCACGTAATAGTCTCGTTTGACGTTAGTTACTACGGGTACCAACGCGAGTATTGTTTATAAACCTTTGAATCTTCTGACAATTGGATGTTGACTACAGGAAAATGACTATTCGTTAGTTCCCTGGTGGTATCAGTGAAAATTGTTTTCTTTTGTTTCATTTACCAGCACACTGGAAGTAGAATTGGTAGACATCCTAAAATGTACTCAGTTTTTAAATTTAATGTTTTTCGAGTGAACAATGAATTGCCAAAAATCTTCATAATTTTACCGACTGCATAGCCACTGGCTGCCTAGCAACGGTTGCCTAGCCAAAGGCGATAAAGCCATCAGCTATCTGGCCACCAACTACCAATTTAATACTGGCTCATTGCCGTTATGTTAACATATGTTAACACCCTTACAAACGCAATTCGCCACCACATGAAAGATAAGTTCATTTCTGGCCTCACCTGATGCTAGCCATGGTGTAGCTAGATCTTCTAAAACATCTTCAACGGTGGTTCCAATCGTGGTTTGGATTTACATGATTGAATAACGCAAAAAAAAAAATCGCTGCATCGCTGGTGTTTGTAAATTTTGTTTTATACCGGATCTATTTTGCATCATTTCAGAACTTATGTAAGCTTCTAAGTTTCTTACTGAACACACTTTTAAAAAAATTAATTTAATGAACTTCAAAATATCTATGAAGATTGGGTGGAAATATCTATAATGAACATGCCAGAAGTTGATTAAACTTCTCGGCAGTTGAATAAATAATTGGAAGTTTCCAGATAATCGCTGGAGTTTACTGTCGCTGTATAAATTGTTAACGTTTCTGGAAGCTTGGATGAACACATCCAAAGGTTTGCTGATCTATCAATGGAATAGGAACAACTTTCTGGAAACTAACGGGAACTTAGAAAATCAGATTTCGCTTCCCAGAAGTTGTTTTAACTTCAGCAGGTACGCATGTTCTGTGATAAAAAGCAGAATGTCACGCATATTATAAATAACTTACTAGGAAATTGACGAAAAAATCACCCAGAAGCACAGATGATTTTCTGTGGAATAGTTGAGCATTACCGTGATATTTGTTGGAAAACCATTGCTAGAACTTTTGACGATCTCCAAGATTGTGAATTGGTGGGGAAATTCTATGAAATTGAATTGATTGATAGTGGTTAGTTTCTTTCTTCTCTGTTTTGGTTGGGTTCGAAAAATTATCAAGTAGTCAAAGTTTGGATTCTGTAAACAGGACTGAAATTTGGGATGGCATGAACTTGATGAAGGATTTTCAATCACCTGGAAATATCTGAAATTTAAGGCTCACAAACTTATGGAAAAATCTTTGGATATTTCCTAAACAAAAGATGCTCAAAAATCCAGTTCCTGTTTGGAGTGTCAGTGGTTGTAAACATTCGATGCATATTGCACCTCGACTTCTGTATATTTTTATGTAGCGCCGTTTGCTTTGTTTACATGTCAAAAAGTGATTATTTCGGTTCATTCTGTTTCCCGTTGATAAAGTTGGATGTATTCAAAATGTCTGGTGGTGGTTGAGACTAAAGAAAATTCTGCACTTGGTGTACCGAAAAGGTGTTACCCACAACCAGATTGCGAAAGTAAATGTTCGCGCAGCAAGTATAAAACGCATCATCGAAAAGTTTGGTAGAACGCCCTCAAGGATTTACCAAGAAGTGGCCCGGAAACCCGGCTCCAGCAACCCCGATTTGGATGCCAAAAGTTGTGGATTATATTCAACGGAATAATCTGCCTCTACTCATGATCTAGCCGAAGTTCAGGACAACATCGGAATGATTCAACACAGGTCAAGCGCAGGAATAACCAGAAGACGACGTACAAAAAGCAGAAAGTACCCAAACAAACTCCGGGAGCGAAAGTCGTACCGGCTTCGATGACTGCTGGCTGCATTTTGGACAATATCGACCAGTGCATTTTTGATGGATGACAGAAACATACGTTAAAGAAGAGTTAAGAACGCTACCAGGCCGCACGTTTGTCTAAATCTGTTGGGGAACGTGTACCCAACCCATGAATACGACTGTGCGATGGAGAAAATTCGGTCGGAAGGTGCTCATTTGGCAACTAACTTTGTGCCAGCACGTTCTTTAATTTTCTATACAAAAGGTATAAATGCTGAGATTTATAAAAAGGAATGTTTGAAGAACAGGTTGCTACATTGTGCCGGCGCAGTCCCCTCCTCTCTTCTGGCCAGATTTGTGTTTTATTACGCCAAATCACTCTACAGTGGCTGACGGAGAATAACATCAGGATTGTGAAAAAGACGTAACCCACCAAACTGTCCCCCAAATTTATTCGATCGAACACTCTTGGGCAATGGTCGGTAATATATTTAAAGAAGGATGGTACAGTGTGTCCCAAGCATGACCGATTTTAGAAAAATTAGGCCAGCGGCAGAAGTGCTACAGGTCACTGTGCAGAATTTGATAAGGTGTCAAATCAAAGTACGGAGCTCACAGAAATGAACATGATGACTAGTTTTCCGTTTGGATCTTTGTAAACATGTTAAATATAATAGAAAACTGGGCCATATTAATTTGTATGTTTTTGTACCTATTCCACGTATTTGGAAGTTTTATAACTACTTTTTCGATACACTCCTTATCCCCGGAAGTTTTCTGAGAATTCTGAATAGTTCCCCAGTCTTAGGAAAGTTTTCTATAATTATTTGGAAGATCGTAGGACTGTGTGAAAAATTTCTACATAATTTCGCAGGTCCTCTCTCTCAGCATCTGAAATTTTTCAAGCTTTTGGAAAGTTCACACCAGGCTTTGGAAGTTCTCTGGAATTTATGAGACGTTCTATGAACGTCTGGATACCACAAACCTTGAAAGGAAGTTTCTGATCTTGGGGAGGTTCCATGGAGTCTTTGCTGAGACATTTCCTGAAGTTCTGCACGAAGTTTTACAGGTCACGATGACGCCTGAACTTCCAAGGAAGTTTCGCGAACTTCTACAAGTTTTGCTATAGAACTTCTAAGACGTTCTGCATATGTCTAGCACGTTTCATGAGGTTCTGAAAGTTTGACTAAACCTCTTGGAAGATCCGTTAACTGTTGAAAAGCTGCCATGAATTTCTTGACTTGTTCTCTAACTGAAAGTTCTCTCATGTTTCTGGAAAAAATCCTTGAATTTTTGGGAACTTCCTGAACTTCATCTTGATTGGAATCATATGAACTTCTGAAAAACACCATAAATAATCCGAGTAAGTTTTCTAAACTTCTGGAAGCCCGCTGAATTTCTGGATAGTTGCCTGAACTACTGTGAAGAACCCTTTACTTTCGGAAACTTCCTGAACTCGTGGTAAGCTCCTCTTGAATTTTGGCGGACCATTCCTGAATTTCTCAGGAAACAATCTGAATTTCAGGAAGATTGTCTGAACTTCGGGAAGAACTCTTAAATTTCTGAAATGTTCCCTGATTTTATGGTATGTTCCTTTGACATCAGAAGAATAGCAAGCCTCGGCAAATTCTAAGTCAAATCTAAAAGTATACTCGACTTTGATAAGTTCCCTGCGTTTCTAAGTGCACTGAATTTACAAGATTTTTATCGAACTTTTAGGAGATAATTTTTTGTTCATCAGTTTCTTAACCTTTTCCGATATTGGGGCCGTAAGTCTTGAAGGACAGATTTGCAAAAAATTCCTCAGGGTCACAACCCCAAGTTTTCGTCGAAGAGAACTGAGCGGGGACATACGCCAACATCCGTTAGGCTGCGGTGCACCTATGTAACACTGAAGGCCAACATATCCAGCTGCATCGCAACTGCTGGAAAAAGTCATCAGTTGACTCTAGTTGTCGCATAATGTTTAGGATCATATCACTAGCATGTTGAAACGTCGCAGAAAGTGCTTCTTGTCAAAGGTTGGCGTGGCGCTAGCTATCACTATTAGCACTATCTAATATCTTTTAAATGAGATGCATGCGTTCACACACTCCACCACCACTCAGAAGCCAAGTCCATGGTAAAAGTTTCGAAAGAATCGATCGGTCTCTAGATCAAAATCAAAGCTTTGATCTCGGATATTGTAAGATTGACAAGATGATAGTTGTTGGTGGGTTTAACAACAAGAAATACTACACCGGTGCGGGGGAACGCAAAGTTGGTCTGTTTTAGCTGGTTCTTTTAAGTTTGCTGATGCAAATCAACTTTAAAGATGTTAAAATAGACCACCGCTGAAGATGCTCTAAGCGGTACGTTTTGAACAGGCTGAACAATGAGATCGGTGGACCGAGGTAAATGACAAAAACGCTACTCAAATCATTTGAAAAAGGCTCCTTCCGTATGACAAAAAATCCCGATGGCTTTTGAAATTCCCGCATATTTCCCGATGATTTTGGATTCCCGCATTTCCCGATTTTCCCGAGTCTGTGGCCACCCTGCACGTGCAGTATTGAGAAGCACTTGGCCTGCAACAGTGATCACGTACGCTACTGTCCATTGAGGAGGAGTGTGGAGAGGCAATGCATTTCAATTTTTCAGCTGAGGGTGTGACTATCCCTGTATTCATCGTGGAATGAAACTAAGGAAAATAAAAAGAAAGAAGACAATCTGAACCATTTGTTATACGTTATTGAGGAACCGAATAGGAAACATATTTTCATCTTGTTCATTCGGAGATTGCATGGGAGCAAAATGGGGTCATTTTTGAATAACAAATTGCACTTCCTATACCCACATCATAACTGTAATGTTCAGTGCAAATATTTTGTGAGTTTTTCTGATCTGATGAAATCGTTGTGTTCGCAGTTGAAAGATGAGTTTTCGCTTCAAAAACCTTTCACTTTTGCGCAACGTTCTCATTTTTCAAAATTTTGAATGACATTTCAAAATGAACGACACCGGTATAGAGAAGAGAAACGTAGTCCTACATTAAGAAAAGGATCAAAAAGGTTGATCTGGAATTGAAATGTTTGGTAAGAAGGAAAATATCTCTTTCTTCTTTTGACGCAAAGCACAGATTAAACCTTAAAAGATCAAAGGCAAACGCGTCTTGCAGCTATGTACACCGTTTGTTTTTCAACACACATCAAAGAGTTATATTCGATAACTTTTTCACAAGTGTTCCTTTGGCCCATAAACTTCTCGACAACGAATTAGTTTCCATTGGTACACTATGGATGAACAAAAAAGGAATCCCAAAAGAATTCCTTCCATGCAAAGGAACCTCTCCTGGAACAGTCCTTTATGGTTACTGCGAAGAAATGATGTTGGTATCCTGGACTGGAATAAAAGAACAAAAGCGTGCTCTCCTTATCAACTGACGATGATGCTAAGACGGATGTTGAAAATGTTGAGAAAACCCTACCAACAAGAGATATCGGTTCACGTAGTACATTAAACGGGACTGGAATTCAAACGGTGAACTATAATTTTCCCTTTTTACTTTCAAAACAATTCAGTTTTGCCGTTATTTTTCAAATCACGAACGCGATTGAGGTAACTGCATAAAATATACTTAAACAAACGCAGTGTTGAAAATATCATGCACATTGTGGCATATAAAACATTATTTTAAAATATGTATGGAGATTTTTGATAAATTATAACTATTCTCATTTTTATAGGAAAAACCAAAAATTTTAAAGCTGTACAATACCCTAAAGGCAGATGTGAATACTTCAGATTGTGCCACTGGTAGCTACACATGTAAAAGGCGTGCCGACCGGCATCCATTGGCAATATTCTAGAATATATTGGACTTGTGCAGTCACAACTCCTTTCATAAATTCCTTGCGGCAAATCAAAACTATCTAATTGGAGATCGAAGCAAGAAACGCAAGTTTTTAGATTGGTTGTCCAAAGAAATGGCAATGAGTCACGTATTTAAAAGAAATCGTGAGAGCAGCCTTCAAAATGAAACAACGAACAAAATAGATATGTTCATGAACAACTAAGATCACATGAACGAACCTGCAACATCTTCGGTTTCCAAGTGTCCCGCATGTCTCTTCTCCGACAATCTGCAGCTCCTACAAGACACCATCATGCGTGTCCTGAATGTTGATTGAATTGCGATGATTTTCTGAATATCCACGATCTTAAGAAATCTTTGGCAAATGTTTGTAATAAAACAAATTTAATTTTTATTTGACAAATATGAACTAGCAAATCAACTAAAAGTAGACAACAACAAACAAAAAGTCATGTATACTCAATTATTTCGTAATGCATCAAACAAATCTCTAATCAGGTTACTTTTAGTAAAATTTCCTATTTGGTAACGATATGAATTTTCAGAATGTCATCCGAATGACCATGTTTTGTAAAATCATGAAGCTAGTTTTGCATAATCATGAAGTTATAATTCTCGAGAGCCAGGGTTTGGAAAAGATTTGAATATGGGTACTTTCCGGAGGAATGCGGGTTCCACAGGGCCTGTTTTAGTGACCAGTATGGTAAAAAATCCTCAAAATGTCTTCTTATGACCTAGTATTGCTAAATCATGAAATTTGAAATTCTGCGTGCCATGTTTCGCATCTTAACATATTTTACCCGTCATCGAGTACTTCCACCTTGGAATCAAAAACTACGGGCATTTTTGAATAACCAGTGCAGATCCACTCAAACCAGGGAAACTTTATGGATCTATTGCAAACACCGCTTCAAAATCCGATGGCTAACGATGGAGTAACATTATATTTAAATTTTGAATTTTTCTTGGGTTGGAGACGTACATCTTAATGTAGCTATTGCGAAGGCGTCCCCTTTTTTCATCGTTCACTGCTGCATTGAGATCCTGTTTACTTATTTTTTGAAGTCTGTGATGAGGAAAATACTTGCCGCTTAGTCATTTCATTGCAAAATGAAATTATAAGATATCATCCTATAATTTCGTGTTCTGTTAACGTTGACAATCAATAGTTTACAGTATTGGAATCGACGTGTAGAAATATTTCCGATTCATTGTGGAGAACATTTTGTATATCTATAGAGAAACGACTCAGATATCACGCAAAGAAAGCACTCTACTTTGGTATTCAATGCAAGGTTTCTATTTGTTTCAATTCATAAAAAAGTTCCAAATTAAATCGAAACTTCATTCCAATCAAATAAATACAATTATTTAAATTAATCACTGCTGTGTGGTATAAGTTTAAACAGTTTTTTATTTATAACAATCACATTTATTTGTTAACTCAAATGATTAACTTATTGTTTGAACAAAATATTTTTTCACCCTAAGAAATCACTCTGCTTTGTATCAACAAAATGATTTTATTTTCAATACACGGTTCCTATTTGTTTCAATTCATGGAAAAGAATCAAATCAATTCAAAATTTCGTTCGATTCAAACCAATAGTTATTTGAGGTAATAACAATCACATTCATTTAAACTTAAGTGGTTAATTTATTGTTTTAACAAAATACTTTTATGAGCGCAAATTTCATACTGTATTTGCTTCTTCTTTTCTATAATTTAAGTTCAAACACACTCAATAATAATTTTTTAAACACATTATAAATGAGTTATTCTCTTTTCAACGGGTTGACATGATGTAGCCCATGTCCATGTCATAAGGCTAAGAAAAAATGATCTATGAAGCATGAAGTCTTATTCCAAATAAATGGTTTTGTTTTATTAGTTCATCAATGTTTATTATTTCAGCAAATGCGTTTATTTGGTTTAAGAAAACATGTTGTTTTGAGCAATAATACTCAATTTTCAATTCTATAAAGTATGAAGTTTTATTTCAACTCAAAGGTTTTGTTGAATTAGTTTTAGCATCAGTTTTATTGGTCCATATTTAAACCAAAATTTTAGTTGAATTTATTCCTATTTTGTATTGTTATAACAAGGTTTTTTTTTGCGTGATTTACGATTAAAACCTGATCGCGTTTTGCTTTTCGCGCAATAGGTTCGCCAAAAGCGTGGTTTTGTCAGAAGACAACCAACAACCTTCTCAACGACTATTCCAAAGACCCAGAATCATGCCTTCGTCTCCAAAATGTGAGTTCTGTCTCAATTAACTGGAATCCCGTTACAATGTGCTAGTCCTCTTGTAAACGCTGATTTTTGTTAGCTCTAAACTAATTCTTAGTATAACGTATATTGATTTCGAACAGAACCTATTGGGCTGATATACTATTAGAATGAACATTTATATTTTACTAGCAGATGATATTTCAATAATTAGGATCGGGATGTGCGCGTACGCACGTCCCGGCTACCAAAAATAGCGCACACGAGTTATCCACATGAGGGATAATCACAGGAGTCAACCCAACCGAAGTGCAATGGAAGGGCCTCGACCTGGGGGAACCGCCTTGATGATCACGGTAACCCCTGTGCCAGGTAAGTATGCTTTCCCAATACTTCGACCAACCACTTGACCATGGAAGCGACTGCTGCATTAGTGATGGATGCTTTGCGGATTATCGAGTGCGAATATGAGAATTGCTACCTATCAGACAACACCAAAGCATGATGATTGCCAAACGCTACCCGTGACATCCGCATGTGCCATCGTACGAGAGAAGGCAAATAGAAAGAGAAGAAATCCAAGCAAAACAAACCAAGGCAAGCACTCAGCAAACAGAGAAACTCAATCCAACAGGAAAACGTCGGAACGGGAGAGGATTACAACATTCGCCTCTCATTTACTCTTAAGGCAAAAATTGCGCGCTATAAAACTAGTGGAAGCGTGAGACCAACAATCGGTTGAACAAATGATGCTTCGTGTATTCCGGTAGCAAGGCTTTCATTATCCCGGTTTATCAGATCTGGTTCACTGTGAAATGATTCATGGAAGAGGATCCAAAGTATTTCTCGTGCCGTGGTGTTTTTTCAATTGATTGTGGATATGAGTATTGTTCTGGATAGCTGTTTACATTCGCAAAACAAATTGAAGAAATTTGCCTAAAATGGAATATTGATAAATAAAAGGTAATAACAATTATGTTCTCTACTACTGTTTGACAATTTTTGAATACAGCATATCTTCTGTTTCTAGACCAATCTGCTTGTCACTGATGGAGGAGCGAATATTGTTGCAGCATTGAAGCAGTTTGTGGGACAGGTTAAACACTTAATTTGAGTTGATCATTGCCTTAGCAGGGTGTGACTACAGTAGTCATTGAAATCTCTTCACTATTCGATGATCTGTGAAGGAATCCAAATGAAGCTAGAGCAAGGTTAAATATCGTAGTAACTACAACTTAAAGTGATAATAACTTTTTGTCTTACTTGTTTAAACTGTATGGAATTGTTCAGTATCTTCATTATCGACGATTCTCTGCTCTTTTTATATCCAATTACTTTGCTTATACAGCTCGGAGAACCATTTTTCACGAGCGTCATTTAAGACGTTTAACCTCACTTTTGTGTTACTTGAATTCCACCATTGATCATGGTAATTGTGTCTTTCTTCAAGAAACCCATAAACGCTGCTGATGTGCTTCGTAGTTAACAAATCCGTCAGGGAAAGCCAGACGAAGAAATTCTGAAGTTCTCAGCCCACCTTCTGAAGGATCAACCCACACGGAGGGGCAGCAAAATTGTAATGGTAGATAGATTTATCGAACTCACTGACAAAGATGCTATGATACTCCTTCACAACACTTGCGTATCGATGTTGACTGGCTCTGAACTCTCTGCGGCAAACCAAGGACAAGATATGCTTCAGCCGATTGCTCATATTATAACGCAACTCGAGGGAGAGAAATCATCATTATAGGGAAAGGTTATTCTCTTGTTGAAAATAATAAAGCGGGTATAATGAACAGTAACTTAACCTCATCAAAAATTCATCAAAAAATTGTTTATCTTTCACCTCTCAACGTCACCTGTAATGGTTATACAACTTTACACAAACGACTGTATGACCCGTTTTACAACGAAATTTCATTGTCTATTTCAATAAAGTGATCTAAGCTAAAACTTTTAAAACATCAACTTAGAATCTCATTCTTCTTTGAATTCATTCAAATTTCTTAAAACCATGTTTAACCAAGCGTTTCACTTTTAATTCTCTGGTTTCGAAAACCACGTTTGACAGCAGCTTTGTTGAGGTTACTAATCTTAACAGCCAGGGCTTTACGTACACATTTCTCATCGGCAAAGTACGTAATTTGGTTTACTTATGACAAGCCAAGATGCATGGCAACACGTTCCGTAAATTTTCCTGTAATATGGACAAAACATGAACTTACCACTTATGAATGGTGGTGAACTTACCACTTATTTATTTGTAGATCATTGGGTAAATTTTCTCTCGAGCTGGATAAACCAAAATACCATCCGGGCGTAGGTCTTCCCGTTTCCCTCATGTTTCGCAAACGATCGGATCCGCAAGAAATGGATCGCCAAGTTGGCCACAAACATGCTGTCTGATGAAGGCTGACCATCGATTGCCTTCAGTTCTTCTAGCGTGATATCGATGGCGCTATCGTTTGTGAAGGAAATCTAAGTGAAGAAAATAAGAGACATTTGTAAGGTAGAATTTTTAAAAAGATCGCTTTGTTGTGAGAAGACAGGTAAGAGGGGGAGGTTTAACTAGTCTCTCTACCGCGTAAATAGGGGACTTGTTACACTTAATTATTTGAAAAATTTACTTATGGCATAAGGACGGACACTTCATCCCCATCTTCGTCCAGCTGTTCCATTTCAACGACACTATTCTCTATTAATTTCTGCTCACATTCAGGAAAAAATTGCATTTCCGTTTCGTTCAGCATAATCATTTGAGCATTTCTCATGAGTACTGACGTTTTCGTTTCAGTGGTTATGGAATACACTTGCTTTAGATCGATTGAAAATTTAGCCAAAATCTTCTTAATGTCACTGAAAATGTTTTCCGTTGTGTTTCCGTCTGGTTGCTCGACCAATGCCAGAGGACGTGCAACAATTTTACCATTATTCACGATCTGGCAGTTTATTCCCAACACAGATATACCTTTTCGCGAGGCTACATCAGCCTTAATGTATACGATTTAGGCTTCTACTTTATCACGAATAAAAGTTGTCATGCGTGCTGCAACAACTTCCACATAGCGCATGATGTTCTCTCTGCTGACGCCGTTTAACTTTAAAGCATTTTCTATGGGGCCCAAAACATCACTCACGCACTTCTCGGCATAAAAGTTCATTGAAATATTGCATTCCGTGATCACACTATAAACATGACGTAAACGTTTTTGTCCATCGGCACAGTAACGCAGTTAGGCAAAACTTGGGGCGTCTCCTCCAACCACTTTCTCTTCAGGTGCACTAATTCCATTTTCTTCGGCTTCCTTCTTATGTTTCACCAGCAAATGCTGCAATAAATTAAAAATAGCGTCGCATTTAAATGACTTGCCTGTTTCACCACAAATATGCACCACGAAAAGTTTAATTCCTTTCCGTCACTATCTATCACTATCAAGTCTTGTTTATTATTGAAAAACTTTTGCACGGCGTCTTCTTTTTTCATTTTTTCTAACATTTCGTCAACAAAACGCTCACTTTAAACGACAAACCACTACGCGTGAAGCGAAACATTCATCTGCAGTTGGTTCTTAGCGAAACAGTTTTCCACTGCACTCAACCCATACTGTAAATTTCTGAAGATTTGGCTCTGCAGAGCGGTCACTCAAGAGGTAAACACGGTGGAACAGTTTGACTCAATTTTGAATCGTTTTTGACTAACTTTCGTCAAAAGTGAAGCCACTCATATATGAGTAATTGTGACCTGGAATTGACAAGTCGACATATCCAAAACATGGATTTGCTTTAAGCCGGTGTGTTAGATAATATCATATTATGTCGACTTGTCAATCCAAGTCTTACAATCCCGTTTCATTTTACTCAATTTTTGAGTACAATTGTATACTATCTCTTTTTCTCACACGGTTACAATTTTTGAGTAGGTCCACTTTTTACGAAAATGAATAACATTTCTTTGAAAGAAAAAGAGATGGTATACAGTTGTACTCAAAAATTGAGTGAAATGAAACAGGTTAAACACATATACAAAGAACTCCACTGTGTAATCTCGAATATGCCAGGAAATCACCGATTGCGCAGTACGCACTCTAAGCTCCAAACACACGTCTTACCCGACTCGTGTATGACCCCGTACTGACTGCCAGCACATGTAGGCTGTCAGGTCGAGACGACATAGACAGTACATATTATAGAGTGGCATACAATGCTGTCGTCTCGCCCCACACATCCCCCTTTCTCTCCAGAAAAACAAAAAAAAATCAAGATTCAATCCATGATATTGAACAAATTATAGCAAACATAATTTTTCCCATGATTTTGCTTTTCGTACCTAGTAAAAAAACTTAGTAAGCTAAGAGATAAAAAAAATTATGACGTTCGCATTCAGTTTTTCCGACGAAGCGTAAGCAAGAAGGAGTTCAACCCGAGAATACCCTGAAGAAATACAACACTGCATTGAATAGTTCAAGTGTAGAATATCCATTTTAATTAAGGTATATTATAACCACACTTAGTTACTATTGAGTTTCCATGTTTCCTTCAACCGCTCGGGCGTAGTCGGACAAATAAGAAGGAGGCTGCTTATCTCTCTGGGGCCGCGCACTGTCATCGCTGGTCGGACAAGTGGTATTCGAGTGCCCAGATGACCCCGGTTTTCTCCATTCTTGATCCTTTTTTGTTTGCGATACATGACGTTTCAGCTGCTGGCCATCTGGGTTACAAAGGGCCAAACTACCGTTTCTTTCTTGTGACACCGTAAAGCGCTTCTTACTGAATCTGCTATCACCTTTGCCGCGAGATGTGCGTTCTACAATAACTGTATCGCCTGGCTTCACCTTACTAGCTTTGGCTCCACGCCGCACGTCTTCGCGTTGCTTTGATTGTAGTTTGGACTCACGGTCGCGTTCATCCAGAAGTTCGTCATTGTGGTTGGACTTTGCATATTGTAACTGCGGTGGCGATCCACGATTGATCTTACGACCAGTTAATATCTCTTCTGGTGGCAGTTTAGTAATGCTATGGTCTGCGGCATTATATGACTGAACTGCAGCTTGCAATTCTTTTTCGTAGCATTTTCGAGCATTTAATGCGACACATGGCTTTATTTACGACCTTCATAAAGCCTTCTACCAACCCGTTCTACTGCGGATAGAAAGGCGTCGAGAATATGGCTTGTATTCCACGCTCAGAGCAGTATCTCGCATAGCCTTCACTGTTGAATGGTGGACCATTATCGAACTTAATTGCTCTTGGGAAACCTTCTCTGTCAAAAACCGCATCTAATACGCTTCTAGTGTGCTCAAACTTTGTCGACGTCACAGGTCGTGCATTAGCATATCTAGACCGAAAATCGATTATAACCAAAATCGATTTTCCCTGAAGCTTCATATAAGGCCCGTTGACGTCGAGGGCAATAGTATCCCATACACCCTTGGGAGCGAAGGTTCGTTGCATTAGTGGAGGCCTTTCGGGTGTGCCATTCATAGCACAGATGGCGCAAGACTTCACCTAGTTCTCCGCATCACTAGCAATTCCAGACCAGCATACGCGCCTTCGGAGAATGCTCTTCAGTTTAGCTTCCAGTGGGTAACCTGCGTCAGCTATTTCCAATGTTCTTGCTCGGAGCTCAAGGGGAATAACGGCACACCCATTTTTAACCAAGATTCCATCGTTAAAAACCAAGTCATTTGCAATGGATTTAAATTCCATCAGTGTTTTTGGCCACGTTTGCTCTTCCATTGCACGAACTACCGGCATATTAGAACAAATTAAAGATGTTTTTTTGACGTAGGACTACGTCTTTCATTTCTATACTGGGGCGCCGTTCTAAAATTTCTGAAATCGACCGCGTTACGGGTCGTTTTGGAGATTTTGAGCGATAATAACTAAGTCATTGCATAAACGATTTTCATATCGTTTGCACCAATCGATTGGAAATAATTCTTTGTATGAGTTTTAGTAATCAAGTTAATTGATTTTTAACATTAACTTATTAAAAATAACGTAAATGTAAGGTGATGTCTTATAATTTCGATTCGCAGAGTAAATTAACCAAATTTCCTAGCACAGTTTTCAAATCTAAGCAAGAGACGTCTCCCATCGTCTTCTTCTTCTTATTCTTTGTTCTCGAGAGGTAGATTCTGTTTCACGCTAGTGTTTGGCGAAACATCAGATTCCCCTCCCCTTTTAATGAATTTGATTCACATTGCTTTAGTTGATACCCCCTTTTGTTCATGCAATGGTACCCGATGCCATGATAAAAGGCACATTTCCGAACAAATGCCTCATTCGTTCGGCAGCATTGGAGCTGTGCGGATCTACCGGTGGGCAGCACCCAGCAGCATCGCTCGGTACCCAGCAGTAATCCCCACCTGGTCGTGTAGCAGCAGCTGGCGGTCGGTACCCAGCAGTAGCCAGCAGCTTAAACTTAAGGCTCAATCGAATCAACTTTACAGAGCCAAATTTTCATGTTTTTTATACATCATTTATCTTAAAACTAAAGTTAGGGGGATAAAACCGATTACTCGCGGCCGTCTCGAGGTTGATAGGAATTACAAATTACGGATGGGAAAGAGGGTGGAAATTTAAAGTATGGTTCACATAACACATTTAATTTCTAAATTATTGAAATACTTATAACTATACAACTTATGGATTTCTTTGACTTGAACATTTTTTGAAAAAGAAAAAAAAAACACATACACAGAAAAAAAACTTAAACTGAACATACAGGTTAAACTAACTACAATCTAAAGCTAATGTTAGTCAAAAACACATAAATGAGTTTCATGTACTCCAAATCACGTACAGACAAAATATCTCGAATTGGCACATTGGGTTGTCTACCTCGAGCCCGAAGGGAATCATAGAGCCCCGATCGGACTCCACGATGATCAGCACAAGACCAAATGACGTGATCTTTGTCCTGATAGCCTTGTCCACACCCACAGAGATTGCTGTCCCTCAGCCCAACCCGGTATAAATGAGCGTTCAAAGAATAATGATTGGACATGAGGCGAGACATGACACGAATGACGTTTCGACCCACATCCATCCCCCAACCAAGTGGCCGTGACTTAAAAAGCAGCTGACGATGGCAGTACATACAGTGGATTCCTGTCAAATATTCAGGCCATACATACAAATTTCGATCGCGTTCCCCCGACAATTGATGAAACCCGCCCTTTTCAGGGCGAACAAAATAATTTGCCAAAATAAAGAGTTTGTTTTATTAATATCTTATGAGCTAATCGAGTAATGAAAATAGCATTACAACGCACCGTCTCAACATGGCGTAACTTGAAGAGCCCGGATAAAATGGCCGAGCCGCGTCTATCTATATGTAAATCCTGATTTTCTCTGTTCTGACAATTTCTTAGGGTGGTTTCCTAGGCCATCCCGCTACTTGAGAAGACAGAGAAGCAAATTTGATCGCGTACCATGTTCCCCCGACAATTAATACAACCCGTTCTTTTCAGGGCGACCAAAACAATATGCAAATCGACATTTTCACTACATGGCGTTACTTCAACATGGTGTTACTTCAAGAGCCCGGAGAAAATTCAGGCCATCTTGCTACTTGAGAAGACCGAGAAGCACATTTCGAACGTGTACCATGTTGCCCCGCGACAATTAAATAAAAACCCGTCCTTTTCAGGGCGAACAAAACAATGTTACCAATTAAAGAGTTTGTTAAAATATTATTTTATCATAAGATAATCGACATTTTTATTACAACGCATGGTTGTAATGTTACTTCGCGTTACTTCAAGAGCGGATAAAGTGGCCGAAGCTGATGCTGCTTATCTATATGTAAATCCCGATTTTCATATCTTCTGACAATTTCACAGGGTGATTACCTGCCAATCCTTCAGGCCATCCTGCTACTTGAGAAGACCGAGATGCCAATTTGATCCCTATGTTCCCCCGATAATTAATACAACCTGTTCTTTCTGGACGACCAAAACAATTTTCCCAATAAGAGAGTTTGTTAAATTAATATTTTATCTTGAGCTAATCGACATTTTCACTACATGGCGTTACTTCAACACGACGTTACTTCAAGAGGCCGGAGAAAATTCAGGCCATCTTGCTACTCGAGAAGACCCCCCCCCCCTCTCCCCAACAATTAATAAGAAGGGTCCTTTTCAACACAATTTTCACAACTAAAGAGTTTGTTTAATTGATTGTAGAGAAGAAACAGAATATAGAAGAAAAAAATTAAATTCTCATGATATTCTAGCTATGTGTAAAGACATTTGAAAGATAATATCTTTACTGATTTAAACTCTTCTAATAATAATTTTCATTATTATTAAAATAATAACAATAATTCTTATTATTATTAGAATATTTAATAAAATTATATACATATTAATTATCATATATACATATAAATTATTTTCATATTCATTTCGATATGAATCACCAGTAGAAGAAATGAGCGGGAAATGAAGAATATCACACTCGCGCCAAAATACCACATCACGTGATACGTGGAGCGTATTAACCAATCAGCAAACAGCAGAGCGAACAACGAGATCAGTGAGTAGCTGGGAGCTTATAAAAGACCCATTTTTGAACTAATGCCTTATCTAATAGGTTATCAAATTTTATAATTCAAACCAACCAATCCCCGAAAAGGATGAAATGTAAATTAGAATATTAAATTAGCAAAGCACACCACAAATCAATTAAAACAAAGAACAAAGATGAAGAGCCCCTCTGGCTAAACAATTAATCTGTAAAAACTAAATGTAAACATTAAAAAACGACAAATAAAGACACATTTTAACTAACTAACTAACTAATGCCTCATTCCTTCGGCAGCATTGGAGCTGCGCGGATCTCCCGGTGGGAGAAGTTGGTGGTGGCAATATCCCGCTAGGCAGCACCCGGCTAGGCAGTACCCAGCTGTGGCAGCAGCAGCTCTGGGTACCCAGCACCAGCTGGCGGTACCATAGCACCTAGCAGTTCCCAGCAGTGCCCAGCTGGTCGTGGCAGCAGTAGCTGGCGGTACCCAGCAGTGCCCAGTTGGTCGTGGCAGCACCAAGCTTTGGCAGCAGCAGCTCTCGGTACCCATCAGCAGCTGGCACAAAAAGCAGCTGACAATGGCAGTACCCATTGTGGATTCATGTCAAATTTTCAGGCCATACCAAGCTGCCACGACCAGCCTCAGGCCATTTCAGACCGAGAAACAAATTTCGATCGCGTTCCCCCGACAATAAATAAAACCCGCCCTTTTCAGGGCGAACAAAACATTTTGCCTAATTAAAGAGTTCGTTTTATTAATATCTTATAAGCTAACCGAGTAACGAAAATGATGTCGAAGATGGTGTAGTGAATGGCGCGATCGGCGAGCTGAAATACCTCGAACAGGACGAAGACGATTCTGGGCAGCAGATCGTAAAGTTGTGGTTTAAGTTCGAGAGTGCGGCGATAGGTTTCGCCAGACCTTGAATCCTACAAGAGGATTGGACTCCCATCTCCAAACGCTCGGCTAGTATAAAGTTGAGTGGCATCATTAAATGCAAACGGATACAGTTTCCAGTGGTCAGTGCCTGTGCGTTAACTGTTAATAAGTCGTAAGGTGGCACTTTCCCGGAAATTGTATATGACTACAAGTTGGCAACTTGTATCAGCAGTTAGTGTATGTTGGATTGTCACGTGTTCAGTCAATCCAGGGGCTGTATTTAACAAACCCAACCAATGCCTTTAAGTTCCATCATGCTAAAGGTAGCAACTCATCTAAGATGGTAGACCTCAGGAACGAGCTGCAGCGTCTAGGAAACCATCGATTACAAACACTTGGGGATAATTTGTACCAAGTTCTGGAAAACAAGGGTTCTGCCACCACGTTGATGAGCATCAATGTTCAAAGTTTGAACGCTCACGTGTTGGATATCGCCTCAGATCGGATTTTAACAAGCGTGGAATTCCTCGCACTGAGTGAGACTTGGCTAGACAATGACTCCTTAGTCGATATAGAAGGCTACCACTGCATCGTTCAGTTCAAACGCTGCAACTTAAGAGCAGGTGGTGTAGCAATATATCAGCAGGACAAGGCTATCACGATGGCTGCTACCCACAAGATCCAACAGCTCAGTGAACATCATGACGAGATGTTCAGCGTTGTCGATAACGTCGGGGACGTTTGTTCAGCTAATATATCAGTAATGGACTCTGAAGTTCTGCTGGTTGTGGTGTACATTTCACCAGGAACAACTACCAAGAATTTAAAAATTGTTCTTGATTCGCATGTTGTTCAGGTATGCTGCGCCAGATACGCCAGTTGTGTTGACCGGAGACTTTAACATTGACGTTTCCAAAAATGAAAACATAGATTTTCTATACATTAATTGTTATGTTATTTATTCTCCGTGCGAGGAGTAACGATTATGATGTAGAAGGAGATGTTCGCTCATCGCCATGTCGGTGCGAATCAAAACAAACCAAAAAAACGAGAGAGTTCCTCTCCCATGTGCGCATCAATAAACAGAGTGCACACAATAGATCGCTAGAATAACTATACAAGCCACAGTGGTACATGAGCGTCTTTCCATCCGTCAATTTTTGCCTGTTGAAGTGGCGGACTTGTTCCGTTGCTACAACCTACCCCGCAATGGGATGTTAGGCAAAGATTGACGTCCATGGTTCGAGTATCATTGGATATATGCCCTTTCGCTCATTTTTCAAAACATCTGTTAGATTTCCTACCGGCCGTACTCTGACGGAACTTTCAACACTTTCTCTTCACATCTTTCATTCTAGTCAAAAACATTAATGTTCACTCTTGGTGCCTCATGGTGATGAGCGAACATCTCCTTCTACATAATAGATTTTCTAGATTTTATGCAAAATCATTTAAAATTTACTTTAGCAAACTTTCGGAATGAAGCAACCACACTTGGTGGTTCTTGTATAGATTTAACGTTTGTTAAAAATATCGGCGTAGAGTGCAGACGTTGTTGTTCATATTTTTCGTATCATAGATTCATAGACCTATGTTGTCTGTACTCGCATTCGAAGCACCCGAACCATTAAATCAACAGGTAGCAGATATTGTGGAACATGAACTGAAATGACAACATCGACCCATTCGACAACCAACCATCATCTAGCACTGGACCATTGTCTGTACTACTCGGACCATAAACAACAAACGACAAAATACCAAACGGCCCTTTTCAGGGCCACTTAAGGAGTTCTAAAGAGTTGAATTCAAGATTTTCATACACAGTATTAACGCTCCTAAAACACCAAAAGACTAATATTATATGCTTTTCTTCCATGGAACAGAACCAACAACAACGACCACCTATTCGACTGTCTACCAAATCATCATCTGGTACTCGACAATTACCGGATCACTCCAGGAACAGCGAATAACTGAATACCAAACGGCCCTTTTTAGGGCCACTTCAAGATTTATAAAGAGTAGACTATATTAATTTTCGTGGAAAACTAAAACTAATAACAGATAGTTTGATGAGTCTTTAGACTGAACAAAATATAGTAGATATTTATTAATTCTATTACAATTCCTCCACATCAACATGCAGTCCTACGTCGACTTTGCAGATATGTCACTGATATATCTCACCTTTTCGTTTTTTTGTTTAATTTCAGTATAAAACAAATATTACCTGCGTCAAGGTTTTATCACGCTCCGTGAATTCGCGTATTTATCCACCGTGAGAAATTCTGTGTTCCGTGGCTCCAACTGGCAGATTTCCCATGGGCTGATTCCTTCATTAAATGCAACGTCATCTCCGCAATATAGCCGTGACGACGGATCCGCTGTATTATCAAGTCCCTTAATGTACTCAATATCATAGTGATACGGACTGAGACGGAGAGCCCAACCATCGGCTCTTGTTAATGCCCGTTTGGATTCCTCACGAGACCGGTTCAAGATGAATGTCATCCCTTGAGCATCAGTCCGCAAGATAAAACGACGTCCCATTAACAAATAGGAGGAATGCTCCACTGCCCAGACAGCGCCCAACGCCTCCCTCTGATTCTGGGCATACTTTCTTTCAGTTGTCGTTAACGACTTCGAGGCAAAACTGATGATTCGTGGAGTTCCTACGTTGTTCTCCTTATACACTTCTTCACGAGCTCGAAAGCGTTTTCCTGATCTTGTCCGTAATTCCATTTATGAGCTGTCGCTACTGAGCACAAAGGAGCGGATATTTCCGAAAAATTCTTGGCATACGGACTAACAAACGAGGCGAGTCCGAGGAAACTTCGTAGTTCAGGTGAGGTGGTAGGATGTCGGAATTTTTGGATATCCTTCACCTTTATCGCTTCAATGTTGAAACCGTTTTCGCTGACTTCATGCCCTAGGAAGTTAATTCATGTTCGGTCGTACTCACACTTCGTAGTATTGAGAGTAAGGTTATGAGACCTCAAGATTTGAAGAACTTGAGCAACTGTTGTTCTCAGTTCTTCAATAGTTATTGCGAATAATAGGATGTCGTCGATATAAACGATTTTATTTTTTATATCTTTCAGAACTCGCATCATTTCACACTGGAATACTTCCGGCGCGTAATTGACGCCGAACATCAAGCGCGTGAAGCGATACTTACCGGTTTCCAATAGGAACGTAGTAAGTTCGCGCGATTCTTCACTTAACTCGAGGTTATGGAATGCATCTGACAGGTCGAGCTTTGTGAAAAATTTGGCACCATGAAACTTTACTTTCATCTCGTCATTGAGCGGTAACCGGAAATACTCTCGCTTGATGGCCTTGTTTGGTACCCTCATGTTCACAACCAAGCGAAAATCATCCTTGCCCTTCGGCACGGCCGACATACCACTAATCCATTGTGACGCGGTGCTGACCTGTTCAATTATTCCTTTCGCTTCCATCTGCTCAAGTCGTCGACGTGCTACTTCGCGATAAGCGGCCGGAATGTTGTAGTACGCATTCCGCACTGGTGAAATAGAGCTATTCACGCTAAATTTAATTTTCACGCCTGGCATTTTTGGGAACAGTGCAGATTGCTGGCAGGTGTTTCCCATTTCTCCGACTTTCAATAAACCAATGTCGCTAGCCGTAGTTCTGCCCAGTAGAGACCTCTTACCTTCTATAACTACGACAAAATCCGCTGTAACTATAAGCTTGGTAGATCCGAGTGCTTCTAGTTTAGCTCTGAAACTATACATCACCTGCAAGGGATTGCTCGATGCATAGCCTCGAAGATCTGAACTCTGTGGGATTGTGCTTTCTTCAAGTACCACAGCTCCCATTTCGAATTGCTTCTTCTTTTGGATTCGCTGTATAACTAACAGAAGTCAATGACTTCTGTGCTCCAACATTGCAGTCAATAACTAGGGGAGAGAGAGAGAGACAATTGTTCCCTTATTGGTGTCTTGCATCGGTATTGGTAGATAGGTATGAACGTCGTTCAAATGGGATGAACTGTTTTCTATCTATTAGGTTCTCGCCGAGCGATCTCATAAACACTAGCGTGCTACTTAACACACGTATTGGATCGATTTGTTTATTGTTTACAACCACGAGATCAACTATCAAAATGTTCAGGATGACAACGGTTTGTTTTTTATTTTCAACCAGCAAAACGATTGTATTAGTGAAACTGCTTACTAATACTAACGGCGGTAGAAAAGTCAATAGGCGCAATACCTACACAGCTGAATTTTTTTCCCCATTTTGCCTGCTCTCGCAATTTGGATTTCTATAACCTCTAGGAGTCATTTGCTTTTTTTTTGGTTTTCACAGCACACATAAACAAAACTGGCGCTCCTTTCTACTCGCTTCTTCTTTGCGGTCCTCACAAATCGCATTTCTATCCATATTTTTTTGCTATGCGGTCCTTCCAACGCGCATGATCTTGTCTCTTCTAGCGGTCCTTTCAACTCGCTATACATTATTCCATGAACACAGGCTTATTCTGAAGCTTTTTTATTCCATTTTTATTGCGGTCCTCTCAACGCGCATTTATTTAGTTTCAACGGTCTCTTATATGTAGCGGTCCTTCCAACACGCCATTATTCGGGTTGTGAGGACCAGTTCAGCGGTCCTCACAACTCGCCTTTCCATCCATGCATGCGGTCCTCCCAACGCGCACAATCGTGGCTCTTCCAGCGGTCCTCCCAACTCGCTGTTAGTCTTTTTGTTGTAAATGGCGGTCCTCTCAACACGCCAATATTTAAGAAGTAATATAATACTTACAAATAGCTTTGAAGCTTTCCCGGTAGCCATATAAATTGCCTCGAACAAGTGGAGCTAGGTTATTTCCTTACAACGCGATGGGTGATTTCCTCGAGTTTTTTTTCCAAGCAGTAATAATTGTTCGGTTTGTTTGCATTGATCTACAAAAAAAAAATTCCAGCAAAACCTGCCACTGTCACCAAATGTGTAATCTCGAATATGCCAGGAAATCACCGATTGCGCAGTACGCACTCTAAGCTCCAAACACACGTCTTACCCGACTCGTGTATGACCCCGTACTGACTGCCAGCACATGTAGGCTGTCAGGTCGAGACGACATAGACAGTACATATTATAGAGTGGCATACAATGCTGTCGTCTCGCCCCACACATCCACATATGACGAAAGTGAGTCAAAAACGATTCAAAATTGATTGAAATTGTCCCACCGTGAACCAATATGAGAGGTCACTTTACGCAATCGCATGAGAACTGCGACTTACACATATACACATAGAATGAGTAACTCCACTTTTTTACGACACATTTCTTCATCAAAGGGCTACTAGAACCCTCTGAGATCTGGAACGAACCCCAGTATGGTAGTATACTTTATTCGGTGTGTTATACCGCCCTGGGACAACGCTTTAAGTCAAATAGTGGCGATCACTTCTAACAATACACTCAGGAAATTATCCGTACGATTTTCATACGATCGGAAGTATGAATCACAAAGCAAGGGTCCAAGACTCATTCCATACGAAATCGTTGGTGCATTGGTCGAGAAAAACATGCATCTTATACACTATCAATTGACAACACTTATCAAGCGTACATAGTCTCGTGGGACTGTGGCTCGTCTCTGAATCCCGGTTTCAACTTTTTTTTTGAGAGGAAAATTTTCAATCAATCGTCCTATGGACTTTTTTTTCCATTAGAGAATCGTATGAAATTTGCAATAATATCTTCTGGCAAATTTACATACGATATTCCTATAAATTCTTTTCGATTTGTTCGCTCAGTGTAGTGATGCGTCTACAACTTTCCAAAAGAACGGAAACAAACGCATACAACGCTGGGACGTTGGGCCTGCATAAGTAAGCAGGAACTTTGATGAAAAATTTGCCTTTAATGATATTTCTAGAATTTGCAAAACAAAATAACTTATACTACGTGTCACCGAAATCGCTGTGATTCCAAATCCGATCAACGGTAACCATGAAAGTCATCATCAAAAATATTCCACCCTCATTGGAAGCCACACCCCATACCGATTAATTGGCAATGGAAGAAAAAAAGAAACCCCGGGAAACGCATGGGGTCAATTTTTTAATATTCGATCGGCGATAGCACCATGCTGCGGTGTCATCACCATCCGAACGAGTTTAATTATGGGATAGCTTTATTATGATTAAAATTTCAAACAACTACCGGGGGTTTTCCTCCTTCACCAACAACCTGTTGATAAAAACATTTTTTTTAATTCTCGTAATGCAGTCCTGGATCATGCAATAGCTTTAAATTAACGTTTTTGTTTTTCATCACACTAGAGTATGCAGGGTTTTTTTCAGATCGTGCTTGAAAAATGTTCGAGGTCCTTTAGATGACAACGAAGTATGCGAAATCTATTTTGACTCAAATTCTATCAAACATGCGGCGAAAATTTGCACAGAAAGCTGGGTTCCATATACGTTCAGTGGATTATGGTTTTAGCTTGTGGAATGCTCCAAACCTTTGGGCATAATTATGTTAACCTACCGTTGGGTACCCAACGTTATACCTAACGTTATACCCAACGTTGACGTGTACACGTTTTACATTGTAATTATTGCATATCTAGGGTTTTTTTCATTAGGGCGAATCTGCAATTGAGAGACCCTCTTTGATTACTTTCTCTTTCATTCATATTCCATTCAGCGTTACGTTTTTCATTCAACCATTTGTAGAGTATGGTAGCCAGCACTGTTGTGTTTCTATTTGTACTAAAGAATCCTTCGAAAGATTTATAATGGCGCTGTAATAAATGAAAGAGAGCGAAAGAGGAGAGAGCCTCTCATTGTTAGATTCGCCCTTTTGAAAAAAATCCTAGATTTCCTTTTTTTATATATATTCTACTACGCTGGATAGTCGCTGGGGCTGGATAGTCAAGAAGAAAATGAATTTAGTTTTTGGCTCAGGAAGTAGCTGCCCATCTGCCCCTAGCTCTATGATTCGCCCCTAATAACTAAAACAAAAAGAAAGCTTCTAGTACCGAAAAGCGCAGGAATGTACTGTAAAGTGCAAGCTGCAAAGCGTAATTTTACCAAGGGGCTCTTCAAAAGTGAATCAATTCCAAATTACTAGTTTCACATTGATTGTTGGTTAAACTGGGATTTATCATCCTGGTAGGTCTGGGTTCAATCAACAATCAATATGAAACTAGCGATTTGAAATTGGATCACTGTTGTAGAACCCCTTGGTCCGAAGTACACCTTGAAGCCAGCACCTTGCTGTACATATTTACGCCTTTGTTTTGATTTGCTGTGTTATTTTGACAGAATATTTGAGAGTGTGTAGGTCTGAGTTCATTATTAGGGGCGCATTATTAAGCTTGAGACCGAGCTTGGGACCGATGTGCTAGGACTGACTGAGCCAAGAAAAAAACCTATTTGTTCGGGACCTACTGGTGTTAGAGTTAGTCTATGGTAGAACCCCTTGGTCCGAAGTACACCTTGCAGTATGTACCTTGCAATAACTCTTGCACTTTTCGGTACCTTCCGGTACTAGTATCATTGTTTTTTTTTATTGATTCGTTATGTTATTTTGACAAAATATTTGAGGGTATGTTGGTGTGAGTTACGTTATTAGGGGCAAATCATTAAGCTAGCGACCGAACTTGGGATTGGTGTTCTAGTACTTCCTGAATAAAAAAATATATACATTTTCTTCATGACTATCCAGCTGGTTCAATCCTAGCTGTAGTCGGTCGGATTTTTTTGAGGCGGAAAAAACTCTGGCTCTTCCTTCACAAGGGAAGCAAATTCGTTGAGCCCGGTTTATGATGAGTGCGTTATGTAGGGCGGAGTAGAAGCAGTTACCCAAGCAACATATTTTGCTATGTAATTTTCAAAAATTCACCTTTAAAACAAGATCTCATGTATTTTTCTAGTACACAACTTATTTCTGATATCTTGTATGACCTAAACAGCGCAATAAATTGATCTATTTGAAACATCTTTAAGTCACAGAAGATGTTTTTAGATATACATTTAGGACTACTAATATTTTTTCACGATACTTTGAATATCTGCAACATGATGATCTTGGTAGTTTCTAGCATCATAATAACAAATTGGCAATCAAGCAATTCCAAAATAAAAATAATTGCAGAAACTTATGAACATGGCATGCTACTTTGAGAAATTTCAAACGAACAGGAGATAACGAAGACTGTTAAGATTGGTGTGATTGTGAAAAGTATGTTTGTTTATGAGGAGAAAAACGAGGAGAACAAAAAATGGACAAAATTGCCGATATTTCATGGGTTTTCCTTCACCCACACTGACAAAACTACCCATGCAGCATCAATCATAGTAACCCATGAGTCAGCAGACAAAATTTGACCACTCTTATCAGTCGAACTCTAACCGTGAATGTTACTTTAGATGAGAACTCAGAAGTTCACATTTAGTTGAAATTTAGTTTCATGGTACTTTTTTGCTGAATAAAAAGAAACTTCACATACCAGCACAACTTTATTTCTTTAAAGTGTGATTAACATATAGAGCAACTTGAAAGTTGAGGAAAAATCTCTTGTTGATATTCAACTCAACCTTGAAGTTCATTTGTTGATAGTAGAGAACGTGCTTTGAACTTTAAAAAATCACTAACACAAAGTTCAATCAAAGTACCGTACTTTTAATCAGCGCAAAAGTTCACAATACATCTTTGTTGAACAACTTTCCTACTTTTTGGAGTACACGTCAAGAGTTCTGAGTAACACTTTAAAAAATGTTGAAAAGATTGTTTACATTAGAATCGTGCTTTGGTGTTGTGTTCTAGGCTTGACGAGATACAAGAGCAAGAATAATGGATTTAAATAAAAAAGAGAACGGCTTATTTTATTACCATCGTAAAAGAAAATGTCAGCAAAATGGGATGCGAAAAATGAAGCTATCATTTAACTAGGTAATCTCAATTAATTTGTAGTTCAGATTCAGTTCTAGATGAATTCATCAGACTGTTAGGTTCAGATAACATAAAAGGGAACAAAAATGTACTAGTGCATGGAATCAATGCTTCGAGTAAAATAAAGTAAACAACATGTTGCTACTTGCTAATCAACAATCATAACCAATTGTACTTTCGTTTATTTTCGTTTTTATAGTCAAACAGTATAACATTTTTCAGAGCTGATCAATAGCTTTTATATAGTATTCTTGGGTCTCAACAGAAGGCTTGGACTTTGAGGTCAAATGAAATGAACTCCTTTAGTAAGTATCCCGGTTTCAAAGAAGAGGACTCGAGCTAGAGACTAGGTGGTAAGTAATTATGGAAAATTTAATTTAATTAAGAAAAAATCATCAAATTGACCTCAATCATCATTTCACAACACAGCACTTTGAAAACATACTTTCGGTGGGATTGGAGAAGAACAAAAATGTCGAATATAAATGTCTATTTTTGGGTTTTGTTAAGTTCGTTTGAAGTACTTTTTTTTAGCCTGAATAGCGTTCTCAACAACTTTGATCGAACCTTCAGTGAACTTCAAAGTTTTCTGTAGAATGCTGTGATAAGAATGCTGCTAGAAGCCTAAAGGCTGGGCTACAATGGGGAGCGAAACGGCGCGGTGCGGCAGTTTTTGACGTAAAATATATGGATTAACTGCCAAAAGCTGCCGCAACGCGCCGTTGCGCTCGTCATTGTAGCTGGGCCTTAAACATTGAATGCGAACTAGAAAGTTCTGTAAATTACTTAAAAAGTAAGCTGAATAGAACTCTCATCAAAATCCTCCGATTTGCTGGTTAAGCCAAAAACACCCTTTTATAAGAACTTTTGGTTGTTTGGGATGTGCTTTTTTTAGATTCAAAAGTTTTGTCCAAGGTTCTGATGACAGCATATGTTACTTAGTCAAAGAAGCGTTTTAAAAAAGAAAAAGTAATCTGAACTTTCTTTTTCCAACAAAAGCAATATATCTAGAGCTGTTTGGTTTTATTTCAGTTGGATAGTTTCTTAATGATTTATCATAATCATAATTAAATTCATATGTAAAAAGCATGAAAGATTTGTTATGATATACGTATCTATACTCTACTCTCAATTTATAATAATTTTTCTAATAAGTTTTTAGTTGCTGTACAGTTTCAAATGTAATATGGGTCATGCATTGGGCATATGCATTACGTCTAGTGCATCATTGAAGTTGAATTAAAGCTGAAAAGGGCCCCACTAAGATCGAACTAATGCTATATCTTTTGTCATGCCATAATAAAGACTGTATTCGATGAAATTTGGATACACGCAATTGATCGTAACTTTTTAGCGTGTGGGTAAAAATTATTGAAATTTTAACTGAATGTATTTCATTGTGTTGTGTCAATTGTGTAATGAGTTTCGTGAAAATCGGTCGAGTGATTTCAGTGATGGCTTCGAATGAAGAAATAGTGCTCCAACAAATTTTGGGCACTCACTTCGAAAACCCAAACGCTTCTCATCGATGGATCGGAAAACAGCTCGGAATCGCACATTCAACCGTATCTCATGTGATCAAAACGTTCAAGGACCGTAAGACAACCAAGCGGAAAAATGGTAGTGGCAAAAAACGTGGCACATCAAATCCGGAGACGGCCAGGATGGTACTGAACCAATTTAAGCGTTATCCCAACATTTCGATCAGGAATGTTGCGAAAAAGGCGAAAGTTTCAGTTTGTTTTGTGCAGAAAACAATGAAACGTTCTGGATTACATGAGCGATAAACAGAACTCGGTGGCCAAAACTCGTGCAAGAAAACTGTACAGGGAGTGACTCACAAAACCGTTCTGCATTGTGATGGACGATGAGACCTACATTAAAGCCGACACCAAACAAATGCCAGGACAGGAACACTACGTCGCCATCTCTAAGTTGGCCGTTCCGGAGAGTGTATGGAAGTCGAAATTCGCCAAAAAATTCCTTGTCTGACAAGCGATCTGCGGATGTGGCAAAATGAGTCAGCCCTTCATCACCTCTGGGACTGTCAGCGGACAAATCTACAAGGACGAATTCCTCCAAAAACGACTTCTGCCCTTCTTGAGATCTCACGATGGCTCGACACTGTTTTGGTCGGATTTGGCATCTTGCCACTATGCCCGGCCCGTCTTAGACTGGTAAAAAGATAATAATAAAGTTTTTATTCCAAAAGACGTCAACCCTTCAAACACTCCGGAACTTCGCCCAATTGAAAATTTTTGGGCAATCATGAAGGCAAAGCTCATTAAAACTCCAAAACTGATAGAAACTGAACTTGAACTAATGAAAGTGTGGTTAAAAGTAAGTAAGCAAGTCGTTCCTATCATTGCCCAAAATTTGATGAAAGGGGTCAAAGCAAAGGTGCAGGCATTTGGGTTGGGAGGAGAGGTTCAATAAACCAATGATGTCAAAACTTAACCATTTAGTAGCACTTTATTTCCAGAAAGTTTGAAAAGAATCGGGCTCAAGGAAAATTTTTGGTCACCAATTTTGTGTGTCCAAATTTCATCGAATACAGTCTTTATATTGCAAAAGTAGCCTTATTGCATTGGTAATGCATCACTCCATACTTAAGCTAATCTAACGCTTCATTACATGACAAATGTTAAATTGATGCGATCCCGCATTATCGATGTTGATTTTGGGTTGAATAAGTGCAATAATAAAATACTTGTGGTTACTTGAGTAGTTCTTTCTTTCGTAAAACTAACTTTTTCTACAAATACGAACATAACAAACCATTCCTCTGGCGCATAAAAGCTTTTTTTTTGTTATAAATTCCGACCGACTGGAAAATCTCTTTATTGTGGTTACTACTGCTCTTATCAAGAAACTTCAAGCTTTTTAAAGAAACTTTGAGGAACTTTTTAAAAATGTATAAAATTTTCAATTTAAATATTCCACCGGTTGGCAGAATTCAAAAGTCTTTTGGTGAATCGCTAATTAAGATCAAGACTGATGATAAATTTACTTCTAAAACTCTAAAAACTTCCAAACTCTAAACTTCTAAAAACTATTCCAGAAGTATTGGCGCCTAAAAATTCCCAGAAGTTCTGCTGGAAGATCGAGATGATCAAAAAAAATTTTGTCTTGGGTCACCATCTTGACTGCGTCACTCAAACATTTTGACATCAAGAGTATGTGTCGAAATCACATAATTTTTCATTATAAGGTGTGAACTATAAACTTTATGGCAGCTCACACATAAATAATATATGTATTGACTATACGTGTAGCGTGTTACCTTTTAAGAGGAAAGGGTATTATTATATTTTTTTATATTCATACATATTAAAATTAATTTTTGAAATAACTTATTAAGTGTATATACTTTAGCTAAATAAATGTTATGTATACAATATCAGTAGTGTAAAATAGTATGTGGTATAACAACGGTATAACCACAGCCATTCAAGCTTGAATCTCAGCATGTGTAAAATTACGCAAGCGTCAATTCAAAACGAATCGCCAAATGACAATAATCAACTAGCAAAAATCAAATATGTCAGTTTTGTAGCCGTTATATGGCATCTAATTGCACGTCAAAACATTGTGCCAGTATTGGGAGTCGTGTGGCGAACGTCAGCGTGATATTTTGACATGCTAGCAGATGCCGCAACTTTAACACATCAGTGGGCACCTCGACTAAGTGAGCTACGTGGCGTTATTGAAGAATCGATTGCTAACGCTAGCGATTGCTACAGATTTGAAAATTTACACAAAGTTATCGACTAATTTTGGTATTGCTTAAACGTCTGTCTGTGGTATAACCAACAGTATAACGTTAAAACCAGCACAGATCTAACATTTTTCTTGCTGGGTGTATAGTGCGCAGTGTTTCACCTATGATTGAACTTTGCGCCGAAAATTTTACTGTTATTTCAGCGCCATCCTCTGCGCTACTTCGGTTGTTTTGGCGTCAATGGCGTACACTTCTTTATGATCCAAATAATAGTACGCCGAAAACGTGTACCAAATCAAACAAACCACCGAAGTGGCGCGAAGGATGGCGCTGAAATAAGAGTAAAATTTTCGGCGCTAAGAGCAATATTCAACCCTTGTGCGTCAATCTTGAAAGATTGAAATAAAGTTGCACTGAAAATAAAAACTTCTAAACTGGTTAACTCTCTTCATTTATTAATCACTGTCAACCACCATCAACTAAGGAAATTGCCCTTGGAATAACGGCTTTTTCAACTGCTGTTAAAGTCAAACTGGTCAAACGAAACCACGAGTACCCCTCATATTTCACGCGTTTGCCATTTGTTTTCTAAGGTTGGTAGCTCCGAACATGGTGCTGGTTTGACGTTTTCCTACCTCCATCCTACCTTCTCGCTCAACCCTACGGCAAGCGCTTATGAGACGGCACGAAAACAATTGCAGCCCAGACAGAGAGTTCGCTGTGCGTAAAACATCGCACGAACATGGGCGGCGATTTGCGAAGGAGGATGACACTTCTGCTTGCTGCTTCTTGGGTAAAGTATGCGGTGGCAAGTGGGCGCAAGGGGCATCCCACACGCACGTTTGACAACTCTCCACTGGGAAATATCGAATCAGTCTTGTTCGGTACGTCTTTTCTGTCGCATCTTGTGCATATTGCGGTGGTTAAACGGCGAAGGAGCGTTGTAGCGCAGACGGTGTTTTTCCTCCTTCATCTAAGGTTTTTTTTGTGTTCGTCTGCAGCGAATCGGAAGCGTGAACCTTGTTTTTATAATTAAGATGGATTGTCATGTTTTCGTGTGGCATAATTAGGCTCGAAGTGATGAAAATGTGAACAGTGAATTGATTGCGATAGAAATCGACGGGCTCTCTGTGACGTGGTGTTGAGAAGCGCTACGGAATGTGTGAAATCTAATTGGCGGAGGAGACAGTGGAAGTTCGATGAAGAAGAGCTCGGCTAGACCCGAGGATGCGCCTGATTTGTTGCGGATCAGTCAGATGTGGTAGATGAGATCTGAAGAGGGTGGATCCCAGTGAAATTAGCTGAAATACAGCCTCACATGTTCATTTAGAGGATGACGGCTTCTAGTTCGACTGCATGTAAATAATGTAAATGTCAAAAAATGTCATAATCGGTTCTGCAGTGATTCTTCTCCGGAGCAGAGCGTACGTGTTTTTCGGTGCGAGTGCATTGTTTGTTATGAAGTCGCGATTGCTGTGTCTACGGGCGGAAATCGACGGGATGTTATTCTAACAGATTTATTGTTAAGATGTTTACCTGCAGCGGAATGTAAACAATGCCGAAAATGAAATCTACCTCCCATTGAGGAAAGCAGTAGCGTGAATGTGTGTAGAAAGAAGGAAGAATTAAAAATCGATACTGGTGTGTTGTGTACTAAACAAAAATACCACGGCAAGAAGATGCGCGGTGTTTTTCGGTGGATTGGCTGAATTATTCATGTGTGAAGGGAAATTGCTTGAAGTTAGTGCAGTTTTTGTGGGCTGAGGTTTAGCCGGGGGGGAAATGTTATCTAGTGTCAATACGCACTCCGGTAGGCGGATAATCTCTACGTGATATCTGTCTGCTTGGTGCTGGAAGTGAAGTTGCTTAATCGTGATTTAGAGTAAAATGTTTGAATCGAAAATTATAAACATATCGAAAACCTGAGAAGCAGGTGCATAATTAGTGGAAGGCCCCTGGAATAGTTCTTGGTGTTCATTGAGCTGCAAATACGCATCAAAATTGGCGGAAAATGCCCGGGTCATCGCTTGTCCCAGTGCACCGAGACACAGAGATAAATTATTCAATGTATAACAATTAATCTCCGGAGCTGCAGCAGTGCCCGTGAATATTTGAGCACCTACACAGAAAAGCCCCCGCCAATCCCATCATCCAAAATGCAAGCAAAAAAGCGCTACATTCTGGTGATAATCTGCTGTGCTTTTCTCGCATACTGCTACTTTGGCGGCTACCGGCTCAAATGGCTCCAGAAACTGTTTGCCATAAGCGTTCGCAGAAACCCCTCCAAACTTCCGCCATATCAGCAGTTGTACTATCAATTCTCAGACTTCCCAGAAGCACCCGTCCAAAGTTCACACCTCCCATCCATCCCAGATGATGATCTATTCGCCTATCCCACCTTCGAGTCGAAATACATTGGCGACTCCCTTCCATCTCACATACGGTCCTGTCGAATGGAAACCTGCTTCGACTTTACCAAATGCTCCGACCAGCAATTTCTGGTCTACGTCTATCCGCCAGAGCCTCTCAATTCCCTAGGTGCGCCCCCACCCATCAGTGCAAACTATCAGAAAATAATCTCAGCCATCCAGGAGAGCCGGTACTACACGGCCGATCCGGAGAAAGCCTGCCTATTCGTGCTGGGCATCGACACCCTGGATCGTGACTCGCTAAGCGAAGACTACGTACGTAACGTTCCGTCGCGGTTGCAACGGCTTCCCCACTGGAACAATGGCCGTAATCATATCATCTTCAATCTTTACTCCGGAACCTGGCCGGACTACAACGAGAATGGGCTCGGATTTGATCCGGGGCAGGCCATCCTGGCCAAGGCCAGCATGAGCGCACAATCGCTGCGGACTAATTTCGACGTGAGCATCCCGTTGTTTCACAAGCAGTTTCCGCTGCGCGGCGGCAACACCGGATTCGTGGCGAGCAACAACTTTCCGGCGAACAAGAAGTACCTGCTGGCGTTCAAGGGAAAAAGGTAGGTCGTTATTCTGTATTGTGTTCATAAATGAATTCTTTGAATCCGAATAATCGAGCGTGTCTTCGTGAATGATTGCTCTGCAAACGAATGACACGCGTTTTGCAATCCGGTCAGTGCTCTGTACAGTACATGCAAGTCGGATTGATTATTGAAATATTTGGTAATTTTAACCAACAGTGAATGTATTGCAGCAGTGTAAAAACGTCGACGCTGACAAATTTGCCGTTGCCGTTCCGTTTCCACCTACATTTCGTTTGGGCCTTAAAGCTCTCTACAGGGTTTCTCATTTCTAGAGAAAATCGTCAAAAGGCCGAAAGTAACAATTGTAAACAATGACTTAAAACGTAAATTTCCTGGAAATGCTAGGTTGCTAACATCTACATCTACTACCGATGGGATCTGTTTCTAGTGCTGTTTGGCTTGTGGGAGCAAGCAGATTCCAGAAAAATCCGCTAGAAATCATTGTTTACAAATGTTACTTTCGACCTTTTGACGATTTTCTCTAGATTTGAAACCCATAGTCTAAGAACCGAAGTTTTGAGTGTTGTTTTTCATACTAAGTTTTCTAGCTGAAAATAGATTTAAATTGCACAAATTTACTATGCAGACTAACGACTAACTACGGGATTTTTGTAGAAAAATCCCTGCTGATTTCCAGTAGCTCGTTGCTCTTCTGGTCAAAATGACTCACAATACAAACTAATTCGGAAGACTTTTGACGTATTCGTTTATTATCGGCGTTGGAAATAGTTCCAAACTAGTGCGAAACCGAACTTCAAGTCAGTGAGAACTTTTAACTGAGGTAGTAGCCAAACACGTACAATGAGGATACTACAACTTCGAAAACCATACGTATTTACTCTGATTTTTCGCTACAACATCTAGATTTTTACCATCAATCAGCCAATTATGCATATCATATTACAAATGGATCAGATTCATCAACCCTCACGTATGAAAAAATACATAGGTTCGTTTGAACATCATTTTAGCAAATAATGAAAATCATAAGTTTGTCAATAAAAAAATTAGGATTTGTATTCCATATTGTGAGTCATAAAAAGTTTGTTTCTCCAGAAAATAATAAATTGTTAACTTACATTTATTAGTATTTGCCTTTATTTACATCTTATGTTTAAAGCGCGAACACGAAATTATTGCGAGTCCGAAATTATTATTAGTCCGAGTCTGTTGGGCGGGTTTAACAAACTGGACCGGAAAACTTTGGAGTGCTATTCTCTGCACCTGAAGTTAGCCAAGGAGTATCCCGTAAAGTTCCAGGAGTTCTTATCCCGAGTCAAGGTAGCAGAGGAATGCGAATCAAATAGGAAACGAACGGTTCTCGATAGGAAACTCAACAAGCTGAGAATAGAATCCCAACAGACTCGGACCACACATCACACCAAGGAACAGACCAAACTTACACCCACCATCAACACGACACCGATGGTCCACTCCATTGAAGGACTGGTTGTTAACCGATCGACGACCGCATTCACGGAAGAACAACTGACTCATCTCAACAAAGGATTAGGATACGCGGTTACAACCAAGCCCGACGTGGAACAGATCATCATCGACGTGGAGACAGCAATTACAAACACTCTTCCGACATCTTTACAAAACACAGCCAGGACTACCACTTCGAACATTATTAAGGACGGACAGAATCAAAAACGCAACAACGAGAAGGAAATTCGCATCGTTAAGGAGCTGAAGTCAAAGCCTGTTTTTACCTAAAAGCAGACAAAGGCAACAGAGTCGTCATCATAGATAAGGAGGACTACGACAAGCAGATGGCTTCTAAGATCAGTAATGGTCCTTATAGGCAGCTTCGGGTAGACCCCTACCAAACTTGGTGAAAGACGTGGACAAAACACTAAAAAGAGTGTAAAAAGTAGTATTAGGGGATGCGGCAGTCCGTCTTCGTGAACCAAACCCCATCCTCCCAGAATTAAAGGCACTCCCAAAAGTCCACAAACCCGGAAACGAAGCCGAGGGAGATTGTTTCATCTGTAGGATCTCCAGCCCATAAGCTAGCAAAAATGGCTAGTAAAAGAATTTCAAAGGTATCTCCCACGAGCAATTCCCAACAAGCTCAGTTCTGCAACTCCCGGGAATTTGTTTCAGCAGCTACAGTCATCAGGTCATATAAATGACGATGAAGTAATAGGCATCTTTCGATCGTCACAGCAGCCTTTTCCCTAGCGTACCGATCAAGGACGCAATTAACCTTCTAGAAGATTGGCTTTTGAAACAAGGAGATGACACAACATGGAAGCAAAGGTACGGATGTACAGCTTAAGCTGACCCGACTTTACATGGAAGAGAACTTTACTTCACTTTCAGGGGATCATTCTATAAACAATTAAAAGGAGCCCCTATGGGAATCCTCTATCCCATTCCTCTGAACTGTTTGTGGCGAATTTGGATTTGAAACAATCCTAAAAGCAGAAAAGGATTACTCCCAACTCGTTGGTGGAGATGCGTCGACGACATGCTTCGCCGTCGTGAAAAAAGACGATCTCTCCCCTGATTCTTCAAGAAATCAACAATCTCCACAAAGACATTAAGTTCACCCATGAAATGAGAAAAGGATGGAAAACTTGCATTCCTCCGACCTTCTAGTAAAGAGAGAATTATTGTCGCCATCTCCTTTAGGAGTTTGAAATCTTCAGAAAACCCACAGGCACCGCAAAGAAGTCATCCCTTTCGCTTCAAACCACTCTTTTCGGCACAAAATGGCCACTTTCCACCACATGATCCACCGGATGTTGATCCTTCCTCTCAATAAAACTGGAAAAGCCAAAGAATTAAGCATATCTCAACGAAACTGCACCCAGACTCAATGGGTTCGAAAGAGGAGACAATTCGAAGCTTGATCATCAACAAAGGAAAAACATCTTCATAGAAAGTCACTAACAACCCTCTCAGACTCCACCTGAACCCCTAAAACGTGTATCCGTCCCCTTCGATAAAGACATTACACAAAAGCTTAAACCACGACTTGGGATTAGGGAATTTGGCTTAGACTTAGTTTTTTTCTAGTAGGCTGCAACCAATTAGCATCGATGTTAGGCTCCGCCAAAGACTCGGTAGACACATTAGGCAGAGCAGGGGTATACAGAATCAAGTGTAAACACTGCAGCCAAATATATGTAGGTCAAACAAAGAGAACCTTGGCAACAAGGTTCAAGAGAACATCAACCCGGGTAACTAAGGCTGTCAGACAGAACGAGAAGGAATTTGACATAACTTCAAATCAACAGTCGCAGAACACATCTTCACGGAACGTCGACATAACGACGAATGACATCACAATATTACGGACTACATCTACACCCTGGAAGTTAGACGTCGCAGAAAGCTTAGAAATAAACAAACAACGCAGAACACAAATGTACTAAACAAAGACCAAGGCAATGGTTTTCGCGAGCTCTTCAGCTTACTACCCAAACGACATCAAACCCGACGAAGCGGAGCACCCGCTGCTACACCTACAATAAGTTATGTTGGGGTATAAATGAGAAAAGAAGCGAATTAGATATTAAGTACACTTGTTTTTGACTCGGGATAGGTACTAGACGAACTAACAAGCTAATAATAAGATAGGTATAAAGCAACGCAATGATAGGTATACGTTTTGTACTTAGAAAATAGTAAACATACATACGGCAGGTGTGCGCAGGTTTTCTTTCAGGTCATGAGTTCTTCAGTACGAAAGACACTGAAGAAGTCTGCACATTGTGAGACGAGAAATACGCCGTCTCTGTCGAAGATAACGCAAAGAGGTAGTTGGAATTAAATGGAAGATACTAATTCTTCTTCTAATTTCTAGTTGCCTTGCTTGCAAATTCCTCCCACACCATCGCTGACGTAGCACTTTGGAACCGTGGAATATTCCTATCACTCTCTGGAACAGTTCTCGAAGAGAGAGCCCGCAATCTGTCGTTCTGGACATTGTGGGATTGTTGCAAGACGAATAAATTTTCGTCCGGAAAAATAAGTTCTTCCCCACCGTGCCGCGACAAAAAGCAGGCTTGCTCTTTCGAGTCGTTTCTAGCTTGGAAGGTTCCGAAACTCCGTGAACCTTACGTTTCTTGAAAAGCTTGGAATCCGAGGTCATTTTTGCAGTATATTGCGCACTGATGATCTCGAGACATTCAGATCTGCGACGGTCGCAGTTTTCTGGCCTTTAGCGCTGTGATTTTCGTTCTAATCCGTTCCCTGATCACTTTAACAACTCGTGCAGTCCGCACCGTAACAGTACGACCGGATCTCTTCCGGTCATCCAACGAGCAGGTGTCACGGTACCTTCGGATGGTTGGGTACACAAAATCCCGCTTTACTCCGCGGTTTTTCAAATTTCTGAAAATAGCGACCAGGCGCTCACTTTTCAAAAACTTTTTTATCACCACGGCAGGAAACTCCTGCATTGCTGGTAAAAAATAAACACCAAATGAAAACAATCGGACATAACCTAAAAGCGTTTTTATAAACATAGTGCAAAACTACACCAAAACATACGTTAAGAATGTTGAGTAGTTGCACGACATCAATGCAAGGAAAAAGTGTATGAGAATATATTGGACACGGTGTACATTACGATTTCGCCACCTCGAAATGTATCCCCAAATTACGTCAATTGGCCACTCAACATCAGTTTGGGCAAGGTCATCAGATATTTGACCTTGGGTCAACAATAACAGAACAGGGTTCATGTCCTGCACCTCCAGTAGCAAACACTCCTAGTAACAAAATTGAACATCCACCCTGAAATTGAGTGCACAATAATTATGAAAAAACATTGAGCCCGAGATAGAAAAGTACCTCCAAATACTTCAATGCACCTAGCTGGAATCGGAAGATCAGCCAACAAAGCGTCTGCAGAAGCCATTTTTTTTGTCGCTCACTCTGCTCTTCTATGATATGCGCCACGTATGCTTTTTTTCACACAAGACACAACTATTACTGTCACTACACTGACGTATGAAAACGTCACATAATGCGTCTGAATAAATTTTAATGTATTGATATGAAAAACATACGGCAACTATGAAATTAATCGAAATGGAAATATTATGCGATTAATAAGATTTGACTAACGATACTCATGAGTGCAGTATCCTCAGTGTACAAGTGAACTGAGGTTTGTCAAAACACAGAAAGGTCAAATCTCGTCTAATACGTCATGCCTAAAAGCCAATTGTAAACAATGACTTTAAGGGCTTATGCTGAATCATTCTTGATGACAGTCATTACCTCAACATTTAGAGTTGATATAACTCAGAGTCGGGACTAGATAGTGAACATTTAATCACATCAGTTTGTATGCTTATTTGCTGTGCTTAATCTGATAGAGTTCGATTCGATGTTCATTCACTAACAATCGAGATTTATCAATTTGAAATAGCAAGGTGAGTTTGCGAGAGCGAGATAAAAGATAGGAAAAAAATCATGGAGCAGCGATTCACCTTAAACGTAGATTTCTCACGAATCGCAAAACAGGCATGAATTGAAAGCAGAATCTGGTGAAGGAATGTTTACTCTACCATATGGTGTAGTTGTTTTTCGTAAGATTCTTGTGATTCGTGAGACATCCTCTTTTGAAGTCATTGTTTTCAATTGGCTTTTAGGCCTTAATCATGAATTGCTCGAGAAATGTTGATACCCGATCCAGTTTGGAGCTGAATCTAAACCAAATTTGCTATTAGTGTTGCGAGCTGGCAAAAGAAAAACCATCAAGTTTCAACACTTCAACAGTGAAAAAATGTCAAAGAACATTTATTCGAGAGCCGCTGTTAATTCCCAGTGAAAACAGAAGATCCTTCAACCCGTATGGGCGAGTCAACCCCTTCGCTGATTAAGCTGACGGTGCTGAAGCCACAGGATCAAGGAGCCATAACGCCACGAAATATGGGCGCCCTGCACGAATTTCGCTCATTTTTCATTCCGCCGACAGGACGTGGAAGGAGTTGGCATTTTGCGGAATAGGTAAATAAAGCTTCAGGCCAGCCCGAATGCTGCTAGATGGTTGAGAACAACGGCGCGATTGGAGGAAATCGTAATTAACACACATGCGTCTCGAATCCGTTTCAGCCGGCAAACAGTCCGGAGAGGTGGTTTTCAATTTTCCCTCGTGGGCTGCAATCTTTCACTCTTTCGTAGGCCCGCGTGGGTTGGAAGAAAAATAGAACGGTTAACCATTGTATACAGCTGCTCGGTGTGTAATAGGAAAAGGCGCGGTAATGACTACGAACGTCAGAAGACGTGACTGCACATCATACATCAAACAGAATGAGCGACTTGACAGGCACCCTCCAAGCGTCGCACTGACACTTGAGCAACCGTGGATCCAGGGACAACCCGGAGGTCTTGGATAAGGGTGCTTCATTGGCTCCTGTTGTTAGGAGTAAAGTCGCGAAACTCGCTTTCAAGATGATACTGCTGAGTTTGAAATTTTAACGTGGGACGAATGGCTGATTGACGACTGAGCCATTTCCGTTTTTCCACGGCTCTCGGTGGGTTCAAAACTGCATGCATCCGGAGCAATTTGCGATTAGGGCGAATATGCAAAATTTAAACAAAATGTTTTTTCAATGCAATGCATAATTATTACCACTAAACAATGAGGAATGTATTAACTTTACTTCTTTGACAGTTCAGGGAGCTTGTAAGCTTAAGAATTTGACCCGCTCAAACAAAATTTTTCATAGGTCGTCAAAAGTGGATTACAGTTGTTAAGAAATTTAAAATCTGCCAGTCCGTCATATCCTTCTCCTATCACGTCGTCCTCTGATCCATCTTCTTGAATCCTAGAAAGTGTGAGCTGTGACTGAGTTATTAGAAGTCGAGTTATTAGTACAGGACACTGAAGAAGTCTGCACATTGTAGACGAAATACGCGTATCTGTCAAGATAAGCTAAAGGTAGTTGGAATTAAATGGAAAATACTAATTTTTCTTCTCATTTCCCGTCTTCTTGATCCAAAACTGCGTTGATTATTGGTTTATTTGCTGGAATGGCTGACCTCCTGTTGATGTCCTGCTTTTCGGAATTTCTTGAAAAACTTGATCTCTTCTGCTTTATTCTACATTTAGCACCATATGTCCAGGTTGATTGCAAGAATAACAAACGACAGATTTCCGAATCGATGGGTGGTCCTCAATCCTTGTCTGCGTAATGTCCGCCACCGTCTTGAAATTTTGAATTCTGGCTTGATTCTTCAACGCTCCGTCTACGAATCCTTCAACGTTGTATTCAACTAGTTCTTGTTCGGGTAAATTCAACTGTTGTCCAACTACTTTCTTCTTTTGAACGTAATCCAAAAACGGTTCACGGCCAAACCATTTAAGGTACTCCAAATTCTTCCGTAGATCGAAAATACTCACAACTGATCCAAACATTCCACGAAGATCTTCCAAAGTTTCAGCCAAAGTCTTTAACATAAAGTCAGGTGATCTCCCAATCCCGAAGCGCACATGATTCTCATCCATCGTTTTGACAATCTTATTCCACTTGGTTCTCAATTCATTGATACTTTTAACGACACTGCCATTCACCTTCAGCTTCCTCTTCATAATAGCCCAAAATCTCTCTATCGTTGTGAACTGGGGACAGTTTTGTTGGTTGAGTTCTTTCGGTGTAAACTGAATCCCGTTGGTTTCATACCACTGTAGCACTGTTTTACCGTAATGACAGCTTGCAAGATCTGGCCAAAACATGACCGGTTTATTGTGGGATCTGATGAATGGCAATATTCGCTTTTGGAGACATTCCGTTCTGCACAGCTCTGATTTAAATGTCTTGTCAGTGATGAAAGCCTTGATCTTCCTACGGCAGCTACAGATGCCTAGCCAAATCATGTATTTACGTGCAAATTTATCTGCAAACACAAACTTGAACTTGACAGGAACATCTCCCTGAGCCGTAGCCAAGTAAAAGTGTTGTCCCGGTAGCTGTTTAAATCGGCCTTTACACAGGTTTTATCATTCATGAGGAGACAGCCATTGAATTTTCTGGCACAGATTCTGGCCACATTGTATTTTGATCCCTATTTGGTTGTCTACAGGCACGGTATGACTTGAAGCCTTCCCGGAGACGAATCCGTTGCACGGTACTTCGTGGAGCGCGAAACTTTTTGTACAAATCGTGGTCTGAGGTGTTCGGGTTTGCCTTAATGTTCTAGATGACTTTGTTCCGCAGTTGAGGCTTCCGATCTGTCGACAAAGTTTCTCTGTACTTTTTCAATACACGCCACACTCTGAAACACGTTCGAACTGCACAGCGGAAACAACTTCTGATGTTGTTATTCTTATAGGGAACACATAAGATGTCATAGTTTACAAAGCCGACCACTAGGGTTGCTGTTAAAATCAAAAATGTTTTTTTCCAATACAAGATGGACCACACCTTATGAAAATAGTAGTTGAAGTTCAGAAGTGTAATTTATAAATTCATGCTGAAATGCTTGAAAACAAGTTGAGCCTTTTTTTCGCTTCAAATTTCCAGACGAGGTGAATGCCGTTTGCTTGCAGAAATCTTGGACGAATTCAAACGTCTTCTTGAGTATCTTACTCAGAAGAAACACATTTTTTCACATATGACACCAAAGCTGAGCGTCTTTTCAAGGTTGTCTTGAAAGGTCCGCCCTATGGAGAATCTGTGGAAGAGATAAGAAACGAGTTGATAAAATTACTTGGAACTAGCCCAATCCAAGTAATCAAAACGAAAACGAAATCCCGGCCTGGCGATTCTCGCAAAAGGATTTCAAACGATTTTTTTCTTTGTTCATTTTAAGTCAAGTGAACTCAATAACCTTAAGGCTTTAGAAAAAGAAAGACTTTTGCTCTATGTCAGAGTGAAGTGGGAACATTTCAAGAAGACTGGAGCAAACTTCCAAAGCCTCACCCAGTGCCGTAAGTGCCAGGGATGGGGTCACGGAACAAAACAGTACCATATGATTGGTAAATGCATAAATTGTGGTGATTCCTCGCACACTAAGGACGACTGTCCTGTGAAGGAAGATCCTCAAAAATTAGAATGTTCAAATTGCGTTGAAAACCATAAATCAAATTTTTGGGAGTACAAGACTCGCAAAGCAATTTTGCAGTCGCGAACTAAACGCCACTGAACGTCCCACGGGACTTCTGATGAATTTGATTAAGGTAGCATATCCGCTCCTAATTAGAATTTTTACAGCAATTGTTACTCGATATGATAACCGATATGCTTAGAACTTATTCCATGTTTGATGCTATTCAAACTGGTCCTTAATTTGCCAATAATATTGTTAAGACATTGAAATTCAGTAATGGATTTTAAGTAATTCAATATTTTGAATTGGAATGCGCGATCCATCAGAAATAACGAGGACGAGCTATTTAATTTTTAAGAGTTCATATCGTGCACATTGCTCTTATAACTTAGACTTATCTCAGTTGCCCATAAAGTCAAAAGAGATCCAAAATATTCTGTCTACTGCAATGATCGCCCCAAATGGAGCTGGTGGTTGCGATGCCGTCATTGTCCAAGGCGTATCAAACATCACATTCTTTCGTCATTAGAAATCAAAGTTTTTGAAACTTTGGGGGTTTCAGTTGAAACAAAGCTGCCTATTTGCCTTTCCAATGCACTGGCCAGCAAAAGAACTGGCACAAGGGTGACCTTCAGAAACTTGCCCGTCATAGGTCTTAATTTTCCGGTATTGGCGATTTCAATGCAAAACACCGCTCATGGAATAATTCTCAAAGCAATGCCAATGGTAATATACGATTTGATTTGTTCTGCAGGCTATTACACTATTCAATACCCAAACAGCCCTACTTGCTTTTCTTCAGTCAGAAATCCCTAAACTATTGATTTGGTCCTAACTGATTCATGTCAACTTTGCTGTCAATTGATTACCCATGCTGACTTTGGTTCTGATTACCTTCCAGTTACATTTGAAATATCTCAAGAAATCATTTCTAATTCCATCAGTTCTACTTTCAACTACCATAGAGCTGATTGGGATCCATATCGAACATTAATGGAACACAACTTTGATCCTATTGTTCCATTGCAAACCAGAAATGAAATTAATAATGCTCTTGAATCTCTGGCTTTTTCAATAGTTAGATCAAGAGCTGCTTCAGTGCCTAAATACGAGGTTAAATTCGATTCAGTTATAATTGATGACGAGCTTCAGCTCTTGATTCGTCTGAAAAATGTACCTAGGCGTCAATATCAAAGAACACGTGATCCCGCTATGAAAGTCATATGGCGAGTTCTACAAAAACAAATTAAAAAACACTTCTCTTCCCTGAGGAACAAAAATTTTGAAAATAATGTGTCAAAATTAGATCCGAGTTTCAAACCTATCTGGAAACTCTTCAAAATCTTGAAAAACCTCAAAAGCCTATACCAGCATTTAAGGAAGGTGATAAAATTTTGCTCACAAATGCGGAAAAAGCTCAAAAACTTGTTAAGCAGTTTGAGAGCTCCCATAATTTCAGTTTGGGACTTACTAGTCCTATTGAGGAATCGGCTTCCAGGGAGTATCTGAATATTTTCTCTCAAGAAAATATTTTGATGATTCTTGGAGAACCGATTTGGATGAAGTAAGAACTATAACTTAAAAATTCAAAATATGAAAGCACCAGGTGATGATGGAGTTTTCTATATCCTCATCAAAAAACTCCCTGAGAGTACTTTGTCTTTCTTGGTAGAACTATTCAACAGATGTTTTCATCTGGCATTCTTTCCAGATAAATGGAAAAATGCAAAAGTCAGTACCAATTTTGAAACCAGACAAAAATCCGGCTGAAGATTCTAGCTACCGACCGTTTAGTTTGCTTTCTTCAATAGCGTCCTTTGGGTTCCAAGTAGGCACGACTGCCAGCCATAATGTGCCTTTGTATTTCTCTTCTGGTGTCGTTATCGGCGGTCACCAATGAGCCCAAATACACGAGTTCGTCTACTACCTCGATTTCATCACCGTCGACCTGAATTCGTGCTAGGAGGCTAACATTGTCTTCTCGTGAGATTCTTGCCTTCATCTATTTTGTTTTCAACGTATTAATCACAAGCCCAATCCTACCAGCTTCAGCCTTAAGTCTGATGTACGGTTCCACCATCGTTTTAAAGTTACGTGCTACGATATCAACGTCGTCGGCGAAGCCAAAAAGTTGGATAGACTTCCTGAAGACACAAGCATAGAGCTGCATTTGAAACCACGTAATAGTTATATGGTCATTATGAACGGAGTTCCAATTTCTTGGTCAAGTCAAGTGAAATATCTTGGACTGATACTTGATCAAAAATTAACTTTTAAAGATCACATTGAGGGCATTCAAGCCAAATGTTAATAAATATATAAAATGTTTATATCCTCTTATCAACAGAACAAACTTCTTATATTCAAACAAATTTTTAGACCGGCTATGCGTTATGCTGTGCCAATATGGTCTAGTTGTTGTGCTACCAGGGAGAAAAACACTTCAAAGGATTCAGAACAAAGTTCTGAAAATGATTTTGCCAGCTGCCACCCTGGTTCAGTACTATTGAATTACATAGAATTTCAAACGTTGAGACTTTAGAAGAAATGTCCAATAAAATGGTTCATAATTTTAGACAAAAATCATTGCAATCTTCATCAATTCTCTCTATAGATAGAAACAAGTTTCAAAAAATCAACTGCAATTCTTACACGCAGGCAAAATAAACTCTGTAAAAAAATCTGAAAAGACATAGTAAAAATAATATTAACACAATTTGATATAAATGATAGCATATAAGGTTGAAATGTTAATTACTTAGCAAGAGCACTTAGGATAATATATGAATGTAAAATAATGTAAAATTTGGAATATTTTACAAGAAAATTTGGTCGGTCGCACCTTCCTCTCTGGTTGACAACTCACCGTTTGAAGCCCACTAAAATCGAAGTATGCTTCCGAAAAACTATTATCTAACATTGTGATTTTACCATTCACAGATATAGAGTATTCACTAGCAGTGTGAAACACTTCATTTGTCCAAAGTGGAGCTGGTGATTCAGATACGCAAAAGTCAACGGTCATATTTGTGAACAATAAATCCAAATGCCAGTTATTTTTGATTGTTCCTGTGATTGATTTAGCACAATTTTTGCACTTTTATCAAACAAAGTACGAAGTGTTTCATTATCATCGACAATTGGTATTAAAAGAAATTTCTTGTTCGTTGATTAAAGTCCCCATATAACTACAGGGTGAGGCAGAAAATAAAGCAAAAATGTTCAAACTCGAGTATTGGGTTAATTCGTGTAGCTAGTGACTAATTTCTGTCGAAAGTGTATTTGTTTATGTTTACTTTCAAGTGCTGCATCACTCTCATCACTGCAAACACTCTATTTGTTTTATTGCAAATTCGTCAAAATGTTCGCGAAAGCAGTGATCACCAGCTAGTTGCTCGCCCAGAAGACGCCGAAAGAGATTGCCAAGGTGGTAGGGTGCCATTTGGCAACAGTTTACAGCATAAAAAAGTCCCTGCAGGATGGTCCTAAGCAGCGGAAGCCGGGAAGCGGACGTCCGCTCTTTGCACGCACGCCGAACGTGATCAACCTGTATTCAATTTTCTAGTAAATTTTATATTGGACTTGTCCTATTTTGTTGATTTTGAGCGACTCCGAGCAAAGATATCTATAAATTGTTCAATAATATAAGGGAAAGTGGGGTAAAACCAGCCATATCTTTGTTCACAGAGGCGTGCAGTAGATGAAATAACTTCTATTCGATTCTTCAGGAAATTCCACATAGAACTAGTTCAATTTGGTTGAGCTTGGGCCTCTCCGTGCAAAGATATCTTTAAATTATTCAAGAATATAAGGGAAAGTGGGGTAAAATAAGCTATATAACTCCACAACCATATCCGTGCGGTGATTGAAACCAGTTGCATTCGATTCCCCAGACAATTTCCAAGCGGAAATTGCCTTGTTTACAAGCCGCGCTTAAAAGCGACAAAAGTTACAGATTTTTTCTTAGTTTTCATCAATTCTTGCCCACTGTGCATCGTACGAATAAGATGATCGTTTCACCTGTGCATTTGATGCTTTGTGTTTTTTTTTGCATGCATGTAAGCTATAATTCATATCATAGTAGGCTGTGAGTAAAGGAAGCCGATTTCCATACTTTGACAGTTGCACCATGACGAAGTGGCAATGTTTGTTTGCAGAAACAAGAACCTGTTAATTTTACCTGTTGGATCGTTGACAAAACTGTAAGTCATAAAGCTCAAATAAAGTTATAATCTGCACGTTACAAAGACATTCTGCATCCGTTGTACCATGACAAGGCTTGCATCCAGTCCTGGGAGGACGTAACTTCAAATGAATTTCTCAACCATATACGACATTGCGACCCATATCACATATGGAAACTTTCCAGCACTCACTCGGGAAATTGGCAAATAGACCTACTCACATATGCGCTTCGAGCCAGAGCCCTGGTTGCCACCGTGCAAATGTTCCTTTTTAATTAAAACAGGAAATTGCTGCCTTGTTTCTTCCCGGCGCGAGCGAAATGTGATTGCGTGAAGTTTTCCACGTACATACGCACTTTTTTCGCTTCGTTTGTCCTCATCAACTTGAGAGAAGTGGTGGTAGACGGCATTGGCGTAACTACTGGGGGTGCCCAGGATTCTGTAGGCCCCCCCCCCAGGATTTTTTTCCTAATATATTTCTAATTTGAAATGAAACACTATTCATAATTTCTAACGAATTGTAGGGTTTTTCTTGTTTTTGTACTTTGCTTTCTCCAGAAATTGTTTGAACGAGTAACTATTTCTGAAGGAGCAAAGGCACATACCTCTTCCCCACACTTTTCTTATATCCCACCGTACCTATAGATAAAAATCGGCACATATCAAGCAAACCATAGTTAACGACCATTCGATCCATGAGAATTCCGATATATCAACATTACATCCATTTGCTAGAACCAAAGATGTGAAGAGAAAGTATCGATAGGTCCTAAAGCGCTCGGCAGGTTATGTAATTGAATAGAATTAGTTTGAAATTGAGCATACGGCTTTTGTTAAGCAGTATTTAGAAACAAACGTGCTTGATCGTGCTCAAATACCGTCAAAGGCAAATTATGAAATCTCTGTTTTTACACTCCCTAAAGACCACATGTGATGGAAGCCAAATTCCAATTAGAGGTTTTTGAAAACACAACTTCTCATTTTTACCAGTAGTGGTTTTTCTCGTCGTTGTTTACTTAACAACCTCGCAGAGAAACCCGGTAAGATGTCGTATCCTGATCCTCTTAACAGCATGTTTTGGCGGAAACCCAATCATTGAATATATACACTATTAATTTTTTTTTTAAATGCGTTTGCTTCGAAATACTGCTTAAAAAAGCCCAACGCCTGTGCCCTGAACAATTCTAAATTCTAATAATTCAATTCTATTAATATTAAAACCACTAGACCCATAACTAAAATAATAGCGACAGTTAAATGTAGAGCCTGTTATGTTGAAACATAAGATTTGAAACACTTTTCTCTGTACGTATTTTAATTTTATTATTCAAAAAGGTTTTACAATAATGAGTTTTGTTTATAAGCGCATTTTAGAATTCACGGTATTATTTTCTCTTGTACGAACAATTTAGTAGAGTATAGACTCCCCACATTGATTAAAAGTTTCGAAGCTAACGAATGTCCATAAGCAAAATATGGAGATAGAAGTTTATTCATTAACGATATTTTCGAAAATGTAGCTTTCCCAAGTAACAATTCAAATGCAAATTGGTTTTATTCATGTTCTATGGTAGTTTTTTAAAAGCATTATGGAGATCATCTGGTTTTATCAGGGCATTTTCCAAGTTAAGGTGGTTGTAATTGATTAACAGTTCTTAGGAGTGATTAAAGAACACTTGAAGAAACCTCCATAAAACTACATCATTTATAAGTGTAATTCACCTTATAAGTAATTTTATGAGATACTTGATTCCCCTCTCAAGAACTTTCATAAAACCTCTCGCAACTTTCATAAAACCTGATAAAAGTTTTGAAAAAGTTTATATGACATTCTTCTTTAAGATAAATGTATCTTGAAAATGCTGCCATAAAACGCTCTTAGAACCATTTGATTTCGAATAAGAGCACATACTCTTGAGAAAGAACATTATGTGAAAAGTAAACAAACTGGACGATGGACGCCCAAAGGTGAAAAAAAATATAAAATAGTGGATTGTTCAAGCGGAAATTCAATAAAAACCTATCCAATATATTGAGTACTCCTTCATCTCCTTCATTTTTTTTACCATCGCTAGATTCCATTGGAATTGCAGCCTACTGAGACTTATCAGAAGGGTCTATGCGTTATGCGTCCTATTTTTTTGTAACGAATCAAATTAAATGGTCAATGTGTCGGCAGTTGAAAACCGAAAAACATAACTCTTGATAATCCTAACGTCCCAGGTAGTTCGTTATCGCAATGCGTTATCGTGTTTCCACCACCGTTAAATCTAAAGTCGGAAGTAGTGCGCTGGAATCGATCAGTGATCTACTACACAGCGCACTTCTTCCGACGATAGGTTAAGCATATAGATCAAGAGGAAAAATCATGTTTCGCTCAACAGATGTTTCCGCCATAGAGGCAATATTACTATCTGTTATTATTCCCAAAACCATTGTTAGCATGTTCAAGTTAATTTTTTTTTATCGACTTCCGCTGGTGAATAAAAACAATAAATTATAAGCTGTAATTATGACTAAGAAAAACAATTATGCATAGGCACTTTTGATTTGCACGTTCACATTTTCTTTGTTTATGATGTGCCTTTTTCACACTGATCTTATGGCTATATTATGAAAGAATTGTTTACCTTTAGCAATTCAAACAAGTTTTATTCAAGCGTAACTTATCGTTTTCAAGAACAGAAAAAATAAATATGAACTTATCGCGCTCCTCAAAAAATCTGTTAGTCTTGTGTAAGCAATATAAGTTTTATTTGCGTTTTATGATAGTTTTCGATAAAACCATTGAAAAAATGGCAAGCGTGGCTATTCTGGATTCCCTCGGAATGGTAGCCATTTTCATAAGTATGCAACAAAACTCTCATTTTTCCAATGGTACGAACAAACAATGCTGTTTAAAATTCATTTTGAAACATAAAATGGATTGTAGACACAATTTATTCAAGATCTAACAATTTATCAGCCTTTTCACCTAATAGTTGAGTTTTCTACTATTTGTTTTATTTTTTAAATAAGTCAGTGTTCTAGCAATAATTCAGAGGCGCATTAAAATTTTCCAACTTTTATGTTATGAAACACCAATAAACTGAATGTCGCATGAAAAATTCATCAAACGCAGGCAAAAAACAGATACATTTATGGTCACCTTGACAATTAATTTACATACGTATCCACGTATACGTATTTGTGACAGACTGGAAGTATTCTTAAAGAGGAAAATTATAAAACTATCAAAACTTGTGGTAGTTTTATCATAGTTTTAAGTATGTCTTGAATGTCATTACAAGTATGCACCGATAAAACTATCAAGTTTTAAGCGAACCTTGGGAAATAGTCTTGAGAACCTCCTGTAGTATGGGCCTTTTGGAACTTAAGAGGGTTTTATGGCTGTTTTATCGATGTTATGTAGAATATCTAGCTTTATGCGTGGTTTTATCAAATGAGTCTTGAAAACTTCTTCAAGTGTACCTTAAAATTGAATTTGTTACTTGGGTTAGAAGTAAGGTAAACATGTAATCAGGTAAATTTCTGAAATCATAACATTTATTGAGGTTGACTTCAGTCGATATAGATTGCATAATGGGTCTGTATGTCAGATTTTATCAAAATTCACTTCGCATTTATTATAACTGTTGTCTAACATTTATACTTAGGATTTCTTTAAAGGATTTGATTTTCAATCAAAAGGTTCTATTTTTGGCTGAAATAGTTCCTAGTAAACAGTGGTGGCCAATATAATCAATACATCTACAGTTTTTCATACAAAACAGTCATATTTGACACTCTCTATGTCTAGACAATAGAAGTAACCTGAATTTCAAACTGTGTTGAATTTATAAACTGTGCTTCAAAGTCTTTAGAATTACCACCATATTTGAAAACTTTATTTACTCACCAATGTTTGAAAATTTTATAACCATTTATTTTCTTTTTCAAAATAGTTTATTTCAAAAGAATAATTTTTTTGCCAAAGAACTCATTCTTGTTCAACTTTTTAATTTAAAATTATTTAAAAACTAATTTTTGGCCAAACCTTCTAACAAGTCAAATCTGATGCCATTATGTAGACTGTACTTGAAAATTTAAAAATTCAAAACAGTGCATTTGTTATTTTCCCTATACTGTAGTTGTTAATCTCTTTTGCTATACCTTCATAAAATTTCGAAAAAATTCCATGGAATTTCGATGCCCTAGAATACTATCAATGTCAAACAAAATCTTAAGTTTAACCTCAAATTCCCCATGGATATTTCTTTCGAACTGTCGTGAAGTTCTCAATAGGTTTTGATGAAATAAACCTCGGAAATCTCCTTCAAAATTTTTTAACTCTCCTTAGAAATTTAGCTCGATATAACTTATAAGTTTTCATTGTATTGTTCATAGTATTCCACTTTAAAACAAACTTGGTTGATGATTTGCTCACAGATCTTTCAAAGAGTTATTCAATAAGAAACTTAAATTGAATTCCATTGAATGGCTTTAAAATATCCACATTGTAGAAACCGAAAAATAATCTTTGAATTTTTATATTACTGTTTTTTTTTTTTAATTCCTTTATTATCAAGATTTTCAGCCCTGGGCTGGTTCTTCTCCCGTCGTAGTCGCTCAAATAACTTTTGGGTATGTTTCGTAACTTTGTCCGGGGTGAGATTTGAACTCGTGACTTTGGCGTGAGAGGTGTGGATGTTACCTACTGTTTTTTTAACTACTGTTACTGTTACCTGTTTTTTTTATTCAGTGATATTTTGACTGCAGATAAATTCAGTTAGTATAATTCGAGAAGTAAAATTGCTATGTTTAGAAAGATTGCATTTTCATTTTATCTAACAATTGATTTACAGAGCTCCGTACAATCTTGACAAACGAACAAAATGAAATATGAAAAAATTAAGAGATAGGTAGGTATATCCTAATAATTCAGATATTTGTTTTTTTTTCAAGAAAACATAATCGTGGAACAGGTTCCAGGTTTTTTCCATTTTTTTAAGATCATTTTAATAGTTATTTTGTAAAAATATATTGGAACCCCTGACCGCGGGTATTAGGGACAACATCATACCCTAGATATTTTCAGAGTTTTTTGTAAGGAGCAACTTTAAGCTAATAGTTGCATATCAAAACGCTCAATTTGAAAATATCACTTGTCATACAAAAACCAAAGGACCGATATTATATTGACAACATATTTACTTCTCCACTGTTCTTTCAGAACACCAAGAATTTAGATTCCAATAATCTAACGTTGATAATTCCGGAACAGTTGAAAGCAACGCTAGTGTTCTTCCTCAACTAGCAACTCCATCAGCTTCATCGGAAAACGGTCGTTCTACGTTGGAATACAGTCGTAGCAATGATAAAGTGTTCTGCTATGTTTGCTGCTTTTTTTGCGCAAAGGCTTTGCGAAAACAAAATGAAAAATTTATTTGCACTATTTTCAATAATTGGAGAAAACTAGGCGAGGAAATAAAAGCTCATGACGATACTACATTGCATAAGGAATGCTTCGAAAAATATTCACTTCACAAGCAATCGTTGTCATCTAGAAATGTACACGAAAAACGTTTAAAGGTCCTTGAAGAGCAATAGCAACATTTTAGAGAAAAAGTTAAGAAGCTGAAGGAAGTTGTGAACGATAAGTATCTACCGACAATATTTTGAAGATTTTAAACGCGTTATCCAAATCAATCTAAATTTTAATATAAATTTAAAATGTTCATTGACTCAATGTTGTTCTTTGAAGTTTTAATATATTCAGTTCAAACTTGACTCTATATAGAGTCAGGTCTATTCTGTGCCTCGGTTAGTGGAGATGCCTTAAGAGAATCGAGTAAGGTGACTACAGTAACCTCGTGTGAGTCCATTCTCAATTTGATCCACACGGAATAATACGAGGCTTATATTCACCACACTCGATTCTTTTAAGACATCTCGACTCATTGAGGCGCAGAATAGACCTAATTATTCGATTAAACTTGTTTTGATTTATCAATTAAAATAACCTGTCCCCAACAATTACGCTACTTTCTTCGCTCTTCTCAATATTTCTATAATCGAAAAAAATCTTCGGGTAGGCCCCCTCCAGGCCCCCTCCAGACTTAATGTCTAGTTCCGCCAATGGGTAGACGGTATATACGGAAGGGGTAAAGGTGGGTAAAATCAACACCGGAGCTGAAATTAACCTGTAACATTATTGAGGGTTTGAAACCACGAAATGTGTATTGATTCGGTAGCATTTGCAGAGGTTTTAAAATCGTCTTAAGAAATATTGTTTCACTATTCATTTGAACCAATTTCCCCCCAAGAAGATTCCATTAGTAGGGAACTGATAATGATGGTGCAGTGCTGATAAACCAGTAGGAAAGTATCCCACTTCTTTGTGCAAGGTGCAAGAAACGGAATGCATTGGATGTAAACATTAAGAGGCGTGCGTTCTGATTTTCTTCGTGCGTTCTGATGATGGATGGGCTTGATGGGAAGAATTTTTTTTCATTCGTCTTCTTATGAGGGGAAAAGGATTTTTACAACCAAAAGAGAACGAAAGCGTATTGGAGGGGCTTTGTTTATTCAAATTTACATGACGAGCTGGGGTTTGTTTCGCGCCAGTTGGGAACGAAATAAATGTGCTTTTCCGCCGCGAGGCTCACTTTTGATGTGAATTTATTTTGGCAAACAATCACCACAACCGACGTCTTTAGGCTTTGTGCCCGGGCTCACCAAAAGGGGATCTGGATGCTGGCGGTGGGCGATGATGTTGTTAGGGGATTTGTTGCATGACAGCTGGCGTGGATTGTCGGCTTGATTCGAGGCTCGAGCTGAAGAGAGCTGAGCTTTTGTTGAAATCATTGGAAAGGATTAATTAAACCGAGGTGGCAAAAACGAAAAACCGCCATAAAGCCTTTGGGATGGCGGTAAAAGAATGCATGGAAACTTTTTTTTAAATATATTGTGGGCGTTTTAGTGCATATCGTTAGCGTTGATGATGGTTTCTGTTCAACACATCGAAAGGAGGTGGTCAATATGGTGAAAAAAACGATTGAACATCGCTTGACCGTGGACAAAAGGTTGGAATGGAACAAAAGTCAAATGGGTTAAATGTCACGAACATTGAAGAACGTGAACGAGGATAACAGTGCCGATCACGTGGATAATATTGACAATTAGTGTACAGTGCGTTGTTAGCAGGGGGCTGTCAACCCTTTTAACTAGCGTTTGACAGTATCCAACATATCACGGGCCTTATTTGAATAAGGCCCGTTTGATATTTGTTACTAGTGGTACAAATACCAGCGTTGTTTACTAGCAATGAATATTTTGACGTTTGGATGTTAGAGACTTTGGCTATACATGAAAACGGTTGTCCGTCAGGTCCCTGATTGTGAATTTTGAATGTGATCTATTTAAAGGGTGTGTCGATATTTTTGCAGCCGTTTATTTCCCTCCAGAATATGCAAAAAAAAGAGTATTTTGAATTGTTTTTAAATCCTGCTATAAAGGGTGTCCACGATGAAATTGCCACACTATGAAATTGCTCTAACTTTTTAACCGTGAGGTAGAATTTAATGAAAATTTTGGTGGATTTAGTTCATAATGCATTATTTACATCAGTTTTAAAGTCTTGTGATCAAAACTCGCGGAAATGGAGTCGAAGCTCGTGGGTGATAAAATCTTGCGCATTCATCACGAGAACAAGGATCTCTCGCATCGTTACATCGCTAAAACGTTGGGAATCGCGAATTTCACGGTGTCGCGAGTGATTAAGCGGTTCGAGGAACGGTTGACCACCGATCGGAAACCCAGAAGTGAAGGAAAAAGTATTCCGTACAACACCAAAAATCACAACCGCGTAGTTGGGGCCTTTCAACTGAAATCCGAACGCTCCGTTCGGGATCTGCCGCTTCAGAGGAAGCTGCACCTTGGCTAAGAAGCTGCACTAAGCCGAAGTTTTGTCCAGAAGGCAAAACTAAGGCTGGGCTTCGACGTTCAAGGTACAAAAGGCCCCTAATCGCGACGAGAAGCAGAACAAGTCCGCCAAAACCCGTGCCAGGAAGTTGTACCTCAACATGCTGACGAAAGTTGAATGCTGCATCATGGACGACGAAACATATGTGAAGGCCGACTTCAAACAGATCACCGGCAACCTGTTTTTCACGGCCAAGGATAAGTTCAGCGTTCCGGAGCATGTCCGCACTCAGAAGATGTCCAAATTTGCGAAGAAATTCCTGGTTTGGCAAGCCATCTGCACGTGCGGGAAGCGGAGTGCACCTTTCGTGACCCAGGACACGATGAACGGACAGGTGTACATAAAAGAGCGGCTGCTTCCTCTCCTGAAGGCCCACAACGTCCCAACAATCTTCTGGCCGGATTTGGCCTCATGCCACTACTCCAAGGACGTGCTGAAGTGGTATGCGGACAATAAGGTCAATTTCGTGCCGAAAATGTTCAACCCTCCCAACACTCCGGAGCTCCGCCCCATCGAGAAGTACGGGCATTTGCGTATGGACTGTAAATAAAATACGAGTAAAATGGTAAAATGAAGTTTAATAGTTATTTCTCAATCCCTGAAAATTTGATGGCAATCGGATGAAAACTCGAATTTGGCGAATCAATTTTGTGTGTGGCAATTTCATCGTGGACACCCTTTATGATAATTGCAAATTTTGAGCCTGATGCAATAGTTTATACACAGGGTGAGGCAGAAAATAATGCGAAAATTCGTTCTATTTCTTTCAAATCCCATTTTCAACTAATTCAAGTTATCCTTATAAAATCCTTTCAAACAAATTTATTCAATGTGTCCTCCATTTTTATTAAAAACATCCTCGAGCCGACGCCGGAAGCCAGAGCATGCCTTTCAGACGTAGTCCTCCGACACTGACTGCCATATGCGTGTTATGGTTGACCTCAGGGTTTTCACACTAGGTTGTGATGTTTTGCAGGCTCGTGCTCCAACATATGCCCAAATCGAATAATCCAACGGATTAAGATCTGGACTGCTAGGGGGACACAAATCTTTCGGCCAAACTCCATGTTATCGTTCAACCATTGTTGGGTTCGACTGGACGTGTGACACGGCGCTCCATCCTGCTGTAGGACAACGTTTTGGTCCTCGGAGAAGTTGGTCTTCACCCTTTAAAATACCGATATACACTTCGGTATTGATTTTAACTCCAGCATCAATGAAAACTGGCGGCATTTTCAATCCGTTGGACGCCACCAAGCCAAACATCATGACACCAGCCGGATGTTTGGTTTGAAATTTGAATTTCACTTTTTCCGGAACGTTCTCCATTTTCGGCGGTGAAATGAACCGGTCCGTGCGGAAGGAAAGCAATCTCTTGGAACGAGTCACTCGTAGTTCTTTGTTGCCAAATGGCACCCTACCACCTTGGCAATCTCTTTCGGCTTCTTCTGGGCGAGCAACAAACTGGTGATCACTTCTTTTGCGAACATTTTGACGAATTTGCAATAAAACAAATAGAATGTTTGGATGCAGCACTTGAAAGTAAACATGAACAAATGCACATTCGACAGAAATTAGTCACTAGCTACACGAATTAAACCAATACTCAAGTTTGAACATTTTCGCATTATTTTCTGCTGCACCCTGTAGCTTCGCAGATTTGTTCAGCCTTCCGAAAGTGTGCAGTGTTTTCTCCGATACCGAACGTCAGTGCCGTAATGGTTATTCTTACAAATTCGGCCAGTTGTCTCCTGGCCTTAGAATCAGGAAGGTTGAAGCACCCGTGGATTCAAGAAAACGAAGAGATTGTGCGTAACAAACTCGTTCGCTTCTGTTGGATTCCGGGACATTCTGGGATTAACACCCAGGCTGATCGACTAGCAAACGAAGCTAGAGAAGTACCCGCCAGAGATATGCCTATTCCGGGAGAAGATGCACTGCGAGCAGTGAAACAAGCGATAAGACGTTGATGGGACCAACAGCGGTACGAAGCTTGAGACGCAAAATTGAGGGAAGTGAAGTACGACACGCGCAAGTGGATAGACCAGGCCAACTCATCCGACCAACGTGCGCTAACACGCCACAGGATCGGCCACACTCGGCTGACCCATTCTTTTCTTTTGAAGAAGGACACACCGCCCATCTGCGAATGCAGCGGATCCAAAATAACCGTACGGCACGTTATTCTCCACTGTCGAAAGTTCGTGACAGAACGCCAAGAAGCCGACATCAGCTCTACCAGCCTACATGATGCCTTGAATAACAGCAAAGGTAATACGACGAAACTCCTGGCATTCCTGCTCCAAACTGGACTGCTTAAACAGCTTAAGGAAGAACGCAGAGCACCCCACGACTACGGAAAATTGGGATAGACGGCAGGGGGGGAGGGATAGCTCTCTCATGCCCTGGCCGCCGCCCTACAGCGAATACTACCAATCCCACGAAGCGGAGTTATCGACAGAACTACACAAAGTCTTTCCCCAGTGACGGCTGTTGCCGGTAGATCTGGAAGCAATGTGTAGTAGTTTCGGCACCAGCTGGCACTGTGGAACACTGGCGTCCCACAGGTCAGTACCCAGTTTTTTAAATCACCATCAGGTACATTCTCGGTGATCTTTCCAGGTCACAGTCAAGCAGCGGTATCCCCAGACGATATGACGACAGTTGAAACTACATCATACCACTCCTCCACCCGGAGGAAATAACCGATTAGTCGCTACATATCCACCGATGGTATTGACGAAGAAGAAGAAATGAAGTGAAGTCAAGAAGAGAAAAACGAAGAAGAAGAAGAAGAGGGAAATTATGAACACGAGAAGAAGAAATGAGAAACTAAAAACCACTCTGTATATCTAAAATCAGCTTTTCCGACACGAATGCACACCAATGTGTAAAGTGTCGTGAATAAACAAACAAACAAACACACAGTAAATAGAAACAAAAATGTGCAAATGTGCAACTCGGCAGTGTACAAATTCGCATTATTATGTAAACATGTCAACAATTTTTTGAATCTGCTCACCGGTTTGTGGGAGTGAAAACTTTGGCAGATTGACAGTAACGTTTGAGTTCGTTTGAGTTCGGAATTTTGTATAAATTCTAATAGAAGTCTAATGATTTTCACGTTCCAATTACATAAATAGTGTGCACGCTTAGTGAGTTTTCGTGTTTCAGCTCGACAAGTTCGAAAAGGTAAATGCAAATCGTGCAATATTTTCCATAGATGTCGACGCTACTTGGCTCCAGTTCACAAGTTAAAAGTGTTTCAGGTAAATATATTAGAATTTCATTTCAATCCAGAGAAACAAATTCTGAATATGAAAACCATTTATTGGTATTTGGTTCATTTTAAGAACAGCATGGGGAAATGCACTTTCTTTCCTGAAAGGTTGCAAAAACCTTATCCTAATGACTGCCTTGTTTCGAAGTGAGCCCGAAAACAAAGCTATAACGAAGCGTTCAGTAAAAATTGCAGTAAGGCCTTCACAATAAAGTTCTGTCCAGCTAGAATCCGGAATCACTTATTGTGTTGCAGCAGCACGGAAAGTGATTGCTGCATGACTTCTTTTACAGTGGTTTGTTAACCTAGGCGGCCACTTTCTGTGGTATAAATTTCACGGTGTATCGTGCAGTGAGTCAAAAGTTATTCCAGATAAAAGCCGAGAGGAGAGAAAAAATTCGGCACACCCACGTTGACAATTCAACGTGATCCGCCATAAAAATCGCAAAACCGTTGAAAATCGCCAAATCAACCGTGTATGATGTGCCAAAACGTTTCAGGGAGCGAAAGAGCGTGGATCGAGTGCCTCAAGGTAAGCATCTTAGTGGAACATATGATCGCAAGCTGAATCAGAATGTGTTGGGAACCGTCAGAGCAAACCCTGGACTATCAGATAATAAAACCGCACAAAAATACGCTGCTGCTCGCAGTACCGTTCGAAGAATTCGTTTTCGAGCAGGATATGGTTCTTATCGAGCCAGCAAACAACCAAACAGAACGTCGACGCAAAGTTTCGTCACCAAAACTCGAGCTTTAAAATGGTACCAGCAGGTTTTGACGAAGTACCATGGATGCCTGCTCATCGACGATGAAACCTACGTCAAAATGGATTTCGGACAGCTTCCTGGCCAAAAATTCTACAATGCGTCGGCACGAGGAGATGTTCCTACGAAGTTTAAGTTTGGTTTTATGGACAAGTTTGCCAAAAAACTGATGATTTGGCAAGGGATATGCAGCTGCGGAGCAAAGACCAAAGTGTTCGTGACGAATAACGATGGACTCGAAGCTGTACAAGAAAGAATGCCTCAAAAACCGCCTACTACCTTTCATTAAAGCCCATGAAGGTCCCGTGAAGTTTTGGCCAGATTTGGCGAGTTGTCACTTCAGCGTAGAGGTCATTCAGTGGTACTGCGATAAAAATGTAGATTTTATCGATAAAATCATAAATCCACCAATCTGCCCGCAGTTGTGGCCCATCGAGAGATTTTGGGCAAAAATGAAGCGGAAGCAAAAGAAAAGTGGAAAAACGGCTAGGAACGCGACTCAGATCACCAAAATGTGGAACAAATGTGCCAAGGACTCCGGTGGTGTGCAGCATTTGACGGGAGGAATAAAAAAGAAAGTGCGAATTTTCATTAGAAACGAAGATAAATGATTTGTATTGATATATTTTTCCTAAAGTACAGTGAACTATCTTTATTTTGATGTATTGAACTTATTTGTACGTCTAGCCGAGATACAGATGATTTTATTATTCCGGATTTCAACTAGACATAGCTTTATTCATGAAAAAAAAACATGAAGTTTGAGCCGTCGAAAAGCAAGTTCCGATGAAATTTTGAACCTGCCGCTGCCTCTCGGATCGTGGCAAATTATGCCCTCCCTCGGCACAGATTCTTTGTCGCCAATCGAGTTAAAAAGGGCAGTACTCACCAGAAATAAAAAATCAGGACTCTAATAAGCATTTTTACTGCAAAGACTTTAAATTTGGTTCTACAAATTCTCTACAATGTTCCACGAAACATTTTATCAGTCAAAAAATGTTAACACCCAACCCTAACAGCACACTTGCTGCAAATAGGTCGAAGTAACTGCAATGTGACTCAATTAGTCCACAATCAATCTTTTTAGCAGTCCGTATTTCGGAAATCCCTTTCGAAAAAAACGTTCTCTTCACAAAAATATCTCAACCGCATCCGTAAAATTCCACCGCTCGTGGTCACCATGTTATCAAGCTCAGCTGCTAACGTTTGTATGGCTGCACTGCATAGCACAACGAGGGGCCACATTCTGGAACCAAGCTTAAACGGCAACCGTTCTCTTCCAATCAGTTTCCCTGTTCGAAAAAAGAGGCCCAAGGTCAGGTGGTTTTGCGAAAGCATCCACGGGTTTCCGGGTGGACATTATTTGGTTTCGCTTACCCGAATAAAAATGCCGTATACATAGAGTAAAACGTAATTTTACAATACCTTTTAAGCAAATAGGTAATCATAGGATGGATTTAAAATTTCACTACATAAGTAAAATTCCATTTATGGTTTGATAGTATAGAATGAATCAATTATGGATAATGTACAATACGGGGGTTGTTTTGTAGCTTAACAATAAAAATTCAACAATAGCAGTGCTGCATCATAATTGAACACAACGTTAGTCATTCGTGTATGCGTTAATGATTTAACGATCGGAGAAACATGTACAAGATTCTTGCACTTCTGTAGAAGGGAGAGTCCGTCGAGCGGAAGCTTGGTTCCGCCAGTCCGACCGTTTTAAGCGGCCGAAGGATTCAACAGAAGCTCAAACGGAAGACGGGAGGCAACCTGACCACTTCTTGCCGTTCGTTGGGCGAAGGTCAGTACGACTGGCCAAACGGTCTAGAAGTATTTGACCAAAATGGATATCTACAAGGGGGAGTGTCAGTCCAAGCCAGCCGTGTCCGTGAACCACGTGAAAACACAGAAACAACGGCTGAAGATTCTGGTTAAAGCGATCTTCCCGGCGAAGTGGAACGTGCGGAAGAATGCCATCCCTTCCAACGTGCCTCAGCTCCGCCCAATTGAAAATTTCTGTGGCAATTTCAAACGGAGAGTACACTGAAAATTTATTTTCGTAAAGTAGCTTTCACGCGTTTCGTAAACATGGATTTTGTACATAAAACAAATGTCTCGTATATTGTATGAAACATTTCTAATGCTTTTTATCTGGTAAAATGCTATCATTACACCTTTTTGTGAAATGCACGAACTGAACTTCGTGATGACCAGCCAATCGCTGTTTCTGCTTGATGGTGTTTCTGCTGGTATGGGCGGGAATAAATTATCTAACCCAAAATAAAAATTAAAGCGATGTCCAGAGCTAAAACTTCATGCTCATTAATCAAATCTATTCTCACAAGTCAGCGTGGCCCAAAGAGATCAACCACGGATTCAGAATCAGTACTTTCCAAATATTCAGGTTCGAACCATATGTCAGAAACATTAAAAAAAAACATTGGACAACTCCACGTGGTTGCGCTTTTTTCTCAATTCAATGTTGAGTCGATAAAGTAGATCTGCCAGTCCTTCATGTAACCACCAGAGAGACGTTTCTTTTTGATTTGTGACCAAATATTCGTAACTCTTTGTATCGTGTTCGTACAATGGAAGCTTCGCGCTTTTGACAGTTGCGCGTGCCATTGATTACGAATGTATCTTCATAAAAAGAACAAATCAGTTTCGTTGCAGAAAACAACGAATGGATTTGTGAGTATTACCTTCTATTTTGTAACATATACTAAAATTAACTTTCAGTGTATATTGCAATAATTCCGTGGCCAAAATGATGGATGATGTATGGCCAAAGTTTAGGCTAACTGCCGCAAGGTGAACCAAATGAATAAAATGCAATTTGGTTTGTTAAAATATCGTTTTCCGTTATTTTCTACATTCCATCTGAAAATAGTCAATTTTTTAATGCGATCATTATTGACAAACAGCTTGCATAAAACCTGTCTACGTTAAATATTGGACACTAAAATAAAAGCTGCAAAAATTTACAATAAAATAGTTATATCTACATCAGCAACAATTGACTAAAATGTTAATCCGTCTTTCTGTAAAACTCTCGAACTATCTGTGGTACACTCGCCATCAGGTTCCGTACGTTAACCTCTAATACGTCCGCCGTGACGATTTTCCAACTTCTCTGGAAACCCTCGGTACCATTTTCTTCATTCTTTGTTTCGAAGAGTTTCCGCTTAACTAGAGCCCAGTACCTCACTATTGGGCGAAGTTTTGGACAGTTTGGTGATTTTGCTGTCCTTGTCTTTTCTTTTTGTACGTATGATTTTGACTTCCCAACATTGTCCCAAGTTTCTGCGATCCGTGAATTAATTCAAAATCTACACTGAAAGAAAAGTTTCCGAAATTATACGTGGACAGGTTTTATGTAGTGGTGGAATTTTTCATCAAATAGACACAAAGTTTGTGACATTACGATTTCTTTCATTTGTAGCTGTTCAAAACTAAAGCAGTGCGTAGTGATTCCGAGTTTTTTTTTGTGTGCTCTAATCGCATTTTTTGTGGAAGATTTGTCTTGTAAACTGACGATAATGTTCACTTCACTGTTGGGCGGTAAGTTGGGTTTTTTTTTAATCATTTTTCGTAGAAAAATAAGCCGTCGTAAACATTGCACCCCTGAACAGCGGAGTTTGATAAAAATGATTATACAAGAATGCAAATTGTACGAGCAGGTCCGGCAAACATTAGGATGCCCTGCCAAAATGGTTAGGAACACTTTGAAATGGAAGGCCAAGGCTTAAACTCGTGGCCAGTAGCGTTACCCTTCCCAGAGAATCGATCGAATGATTGCAAAAATTGTTCGAATCGATCCAGCCCCGACTTCAAATAAAATTAAAGACAATCTAGTCCTTGATGTAGGCACTGTTACTATCAGACGACAATCGATAGAGGCTAACCTGCTTACGGAACCCGTAAGTTACCAGTGATGACTAAACGACATATTTCCATTCGTCAGAAGTTTGCCAAAACGTACATCAACTAGCCAAAGAAAAATTATGGAATGTTTTGAGGACTAATAAGTCGAAAATGGCATAATTTGGATATCAACAGGACTAAAAATAATGGTATGGGGACCATATTGGATACATCAATATACTCAATAAGGTGATACTTCCTAATGCCGATGAGGATATTGCCACTAAAATGGATGTTCCCTCAGGAATTTTGAATCCTGAGCACACCAATAAGCGTACCAGAGCATGGTTTTAGGAGAAGCAAATTGAGGTTATGGACCTCAATTGTCAAATATGCTCTTTCTGACGCAAAGCCGAAAAATTTCGACGAATTGTAGTCTGTGGTATACAATTCGTGGGGCTACCTTTCGCGATGCACCACCGCGATGGTATACCTTTCGCGATGCATGCCCTCGTGGACTCGATGCCGAAACGATGTGTACTTAAACTACTTAAACGTGCAAATCCAGTCATGTCAGATTTTGTTTCTTTTTGCTTTTTGACCAAGTTTTCTAACATTGCTTTTTTTTGTAAACTTTACGTGAATTTGAAAATTACCAACAATGGTTTATACATACAAGTTTTCATTGATTTCTTATAACTGTTAACTATAAAGTTATTTCGAAATAATATTCAAGCTGCCTATAGTTTCACTTTTTTAATTTATTCATCAACCGCTGCTATTATTCTGAACACAACAGTAAATTGAAATATGACTCGGTTTTAAGTTCTTTTTGATATAATCTTAAATCGTCATTCGAAAGACTGAATTTGTTAATAAATATATGTTACCAGTTATAAGCTCGTTATTTGGTGTGTGGAAACACCACCACCATCAAACTGATTTGTAAAAGTATTTGTAATCTGAAGCTGAGATGTCGCTGATAGGTACTGTGCATACACTTCCATCATCAAATCATAATGTTTTGAGGATGGCACGTATTTACCAGTATCGTTTAAATTTAGTTACAACCAGATAGATCTCACCGGAAATTGTTGCTTATGTTCAGTCTTCTTTTAAACGGCTTCCCTGTGATGCCAAAGGATGCATTTATGTCTGAAAGCCAGTTTGTGTGTGCCCCGGAATGATTGCCCCATAATTTTTTGAGAGGATTTTTAAAGAAAATTTTATAGAATTTCCCAAAGATGCTCTGAAAAGTTCTCGAACATGCTCTGACATATTCCCTCTGTTGTTTCAATAGATATTCTTCAGGAATTTGTAGGTATTCCTCCAGGGATTCTATAAGGAGTTTTTTTTCTGGCATTTCTGGCAATTTTTTAAAACATTCTTCTGATGAATTTTTTGCAGGAATCCCTGAACTTGTGAAGTTTTGTAATTCTGAAGGAATCCCTGGAGAACATCTGAAAGAACTACACAAAAACTTAACGGTTATTTTAAAATTACTACATCGGAAAAATCCTGATTTTTTGCAGAAAATTAAAAAGAATTTTTTGAATGAATTTCATAATCTTATATATTTAATTCTTAACTTTCAAAATTCTGCAAAAGATTTGTAGTCTTATTTTTTAATGCAACGGTGACATCAAATAAAACCATTCAACCGTTGCTTCTTCCTAATTTTTAATAAGTCGATTATCTGAGAAAATTAAAAAAAAACAAATTATATTAAACTAACAGTGTTGGTATACTCCTTCTTTTCATTGATTCAGTCACCCACATCATGTTAATCTTCACAAGGCAACCAAAGACCCTTTGGGTCACTAAATTCACAGTAAAATATAACAACCAATATCCTACTGTTATCCAACACCAAATTTATTCGGGTATCCTCGTCGTTCGAATCCGATCCATTCACGTACCTGTCATACCAGGAGGAAACTAGGGGAAGAAGTCATCGTGTAGTCGTTCTAGTCGTCGTCGGCTGGTGTGAACCGTAGCGATAATGCGGATTATTTCTTAACATACGCCCGGTTCGGTCAGTTGGTCCGCTGCGCTCGCTGGACGTCGGGTGGCCACCTTCAATGCACAGTGGATCTAGCACTGGATGTTATGTCTCCTCTATGGCATACGTGTCCTCTGGGCCGGGGCGTGATTGAGCACTATTCATGGAACTCGTAGCTGTGCAATTTGAACTTGGATCCGCACCTATTGCTACTACCGTCAGTTGGGCCTTCTGGTCATATTAGTATCCGTGTGGGTGTGTGAGTTTTTGATAAACAGATTTTTCAACCTGTCCCTACTAACCCAGAGCCAAATTGGGCAGCGGCTGGCAGGTGTCTGACGGAGGTCAGTCGCCATCGTCGTAATCGGTAGGCAAACAGATGCATTCACCGGAACGGTAAATCTTCGTTACGTAAGGAAAAGTTAAATGGCTTTGTGGACAAATCTTGATGTTTGAATATATGTTGACTATTTGCACAAAGAGCACGGCGTGACGATGTAGGATGGTGTCGGTCAGTTGCGTGTGCGAAGTGCTGGCTCGGGTGATTAGGATTTCAAGGTAATAACGGCAAGCGCTTTGTCCACGAATTAGGCTCACCTCCGTGCCTCCGTTCTGGGCATGATGTAAACAAAATAAACACCCGAATATGTTTGAGGGGAGGTGTTTGCGTGCTTCGGCGGCGCTACAAGATGGATTGCTACTTTTCGTCTTCTGTTTAACTCATTGTTACAGTGGGAAACGGAATGAATTTATGCAAAGGAATTTGTTATCTCCACGTTAAACGAGCTTGTGCCTAATTTCAATGTCATTAAATTGAGGTTGAATGGAGCAGCACGCATTACGAAAGGTGGTTTACCATGAACGTAATTTGAAAATCGATTGCTTGAAAATTATTTAGATTTAAGGAAAACGTATTTCCACGATTTCGAAACAACTTCAGATCGTGGCACATAGCAAAATAATTTGCTTGCACAAAAGACAAAAGAGACAGGTTCAGTAAGTAAAACTGACAGTAACTGACGCTGAAGAAAAGGGGAACCAGAAAAATTAGGCTTCTATAAAATACTGATCGGTTTTATCAACTAATTGATCAAAAATGTTCTCTTCAAATCATTATTTTTAAATCATTCTAATACTACTTAAAATGCATCCCAGAACAATCCTGGAAGCCACCTAGAACAATCCCGGAAGCACAACAGAACTACTTTGGAAGCATTTCAGAACTGTTCCGGAAGCGTTATTAAGCAATAAAGGAAAAACTTCTTTGGAAGCATCTCCGAACTATTTTGGATGCCACCTCAAGCAATTCTGGATGTATCCCAGAACTTCTCAGATCTATTCTGGAACCCTTCCAGAACAATCGAGGAATACTCTTGACTAATTTTTAAAGTACCACAGAGCAACTCTGGAGGCACTACAGAATAATCCTAGATGCGTCGCAGAACTCCTCTGGAAGCGTCCCAGATCAATTCAGGAAGCATACCAGACTAGTATGGAAGCATCTTAGAGCTATTTTGGAAATATTCCAAAACACTCCCGGAATAATTTTAGAAGCATCATAGACCAATTTTTGGAGATTCAGGATGCATCCTAGAAGCGTCACAGAACTATTTTGAGAGCATCTCAGTACTATTCTGGAAGCATCTCAGAATTATTCTGGAAGAATCTCAGAACTGTTTTGGGAACATCTTAAAACAATCTCAGATCGATTCTGAAAGCCTCCAAGGACATCTATTCTGGAAGAATTACAGAACAAACCAGGAAGCTTCCCAGGATAATTCTTAGCAATTTCAAAAGAATCTTGGAATCATCACAGGAAGTATTGCAGAATAATCCTACAACACCTATTTGATCTATTGCAGAGCAATCCTGGATCCATTCTAGAACATTTCTGGAAGCATCACGGTTCAGTTCTATAAGTATCTGATTTAAACATAGGCATCATTCTAGAGAAATCCTGCAAGTATCTTAGAGTAATCCTGAAAGTATCTCACAACTTATTTTTAAGCATCTCAAAACTACCAGAATTCCAGAACAATTCTAGAAACATCACAGAATTATTCTGAAACCATTCCCAAACAGCTTTAAAAGTACCTCAGAACTAAATAATTAAAGTTGTATCCCATACCAACTCTGGAAGCATCGCAAGTTGATCGTTGATTCACATCAGAGCATTTCTGGAAGCAACCCAGAGCAACTTTTGAAGGATCCCAGAACTACTTTGGAAATCATTCAGAAAAATCTCGGAAGCATCCCTAAGCAATTCTAGAAAAGCTACTTTGGAAGCATCTCAGCTATATTCTGGATGCATCAAAAAGCAATTATATTCCAGAACTACTTTGAAGCATCTCAGAACTATCTTGGAAAAATGCCAGATAAATCCTGGAAGTACCCCAGAGTTATTTTGGTACAATCTTCGAGTAACTGTGGAACCATTACACAACAATTCTACTTCGAAGCGTCGCAGAATTACTTTGAAAGCAATTCTTGAAGTATCTCAGAAAAACTATAGGAGTATCTCAGAACAGCATTGCAAAACGATCATGGTAGCCTTCCAGAACAATTTAAGTACAATCGCATCAATTGTAAGTACATCTCAGAACGACGTTGAAAGCATCCCAGAGCAGTATTAGAAGTATGTCAGAAGTACTTTGGAAGCAACGTAGAACAACCTTAAAAGTACTGAAAATATCCCAGAAAAACTTTAAAAATATCTCAAAACTTCTCTGGTCGCATTCCGGAATAGTTCTGCAGGCATCCCAGAACAATTCTGAAAGCATCACAGAGTAATCCTGGATTTATTTCTGAGCAATCGTGGAAGCAACCCAGAGAAGTTCTGGAAGATCTTAGAACTACTTTGGAAGCATTTTTAAAAAAATCTAGGAGCATTCTACAAAATACTTGGAAGCATCCCAGAACAATGTTAGAAGCATCACAGGACTATTTAAGAAGCATCCCAATTTAGAAACCATCTCAGAGCAACTTTAAAAGTTTCTTTTAACTGTTTTAGAAATGTTCCATAACAATCCTGGAATATCCCAGATTAACTTTGAACAATTCCAGAAGAATTACGAATAAATCCCAGAACAATTTTGAAAGCATCACATAATAATCCTAGTGTTATCCCAGAGAAATCCTAGAAGCAGCCCAGAGAAGTGTTTTAGAACTACTTTGAAAGAATCTAAATAATAGTCTTGGAATTAATCCTGAACATTTCTATAAGCATTTCAGAAGCACCTTAGAATTTTTTACAAGCTCTCCAGAACAAATCTGGAACTTTTCTTGAGCAATTCTTGAGGTATCCTAGAATAATTATTGAAGCATTGGTAGCATTGCTAAAACAATCTTGGTAGCGTCCCAGAACAATCTTAGATGAATCACAGATCGAACACATTATACAAAAATCCTGCAAGCATTCTAACGTACTCTTGGAACTATCCCAGAACTGATTTTTGGAGTATCTAAGAACTGTTTTGGAAGCATCTCAGAAGAATCCTGGATGAATCTCAGAAAAATTCGAGAAACATCACAGAATCATTCTGGAACCATTCCAAAACTGCTAGATTTTAGACTAGCATATTCTCTTCGGAAGACATGCTAGAAAAATCTCGCAAACATCCTACCGTAATCCTGGAAGTATCCCAGAACTTTTTTTTTAAGTATCTCAGACCTATCTTGGAAGCATCCCAGAAAATTCCTCAAAATATCCAATAACAATTCTAAAAGCATCACAGAATAACCCTGGATTAATACCAGAAAATTCCTGGAAGAAATTCAAAGCAATTCTGGAAGCATTCCAGAACTATTTTGGAAGCATTTAAGAACTATTCTGAATGCACCCTTTAGCATTTCTGGAGGAACTACGTTGGAAGCATCTAAGCACTATTCTAAATGGATCCCAAAGCAATTCTCAAAGTATCCCAGAACAATTTGAAACACTTTGATTGTTATTTTTTGTATTCTCCCATGCGCGGAAGTAACGATCTTTGATGAAGTTTGCAGAAGCAGATAATTTCTCATCTCCATGCGAAGCGCTAGGAGTGGACTGTAATTTATTGCTAGAACGAATAAACATGAAGAGAAAGTGTATTGATAGATCCGTTTAGGGCAACGGCAGGCTTTGAAATTTGTATCTTTCAATTTCAAAGCATGCCGTTGCCCTGTACGGAACTATCAATACAGTTTCTCTTCATGTCTATTCGTTCTAGCAATAAATTCAATCATCTGCTTCTGCAAACTTCATCAATTTGAAACATCTCAGAACTAACACGAAAGCATTACATAAGAATCCATCACCCAGAAGTATCACAGAGCAACTCTAAAAGCACTACAGATCAATTCTAGAAGCGTCGCAGAACTACTTTAATAGCATCTCAGAGCAGTTCTTGAAATATCCCAGCAGCTTCTCAGAACTATTCTGGCAGTGTTGCAAGTTGGAGGCATCCCGCAGCAATTTAGGAAGCATCCCAAAACTGCTTTAAAAGCATCTCACAACAATTTTGGAAACATTTCATAAATATACTGGAATCATTCCAGAATAATTCATTAACAATTGACGACAATTGAATTAACGTTGGAAGTATCTAAGAATTTATTTGGAAACAATCCAGAATAAACTTGGAGTCATCTCAGAACTACTTTGGACACATTCACGAATTGTTTTGAAGTCATTACAGAAAATATTTAAAACAACGATTCAGAAAACATATTAAAACTATAGATTTCTTCTATGAGCATGTCATCATTATCTTCGAAGCATCCTAGAACAAGTATTCCAGAGAAATTTTGAAAGCATTCCAGATTTACTTTGGAAGCATCCAAGTACTATTCTGGATGCATTACAGGAATATCCTGGATATACAATCATGAAAGCAAACCAGAACAATACTGCTCGAGCAGGAGAAAATAACATATAAATACCTAACTTTGATCTTGATAACTGGCCTTGATATTGAAGAGCACAGCATAAGAGATAAAATACCTAAGAAAAGTACCTAAGACTTCCCGAGCAGGACCGAATAACTTGATAACTGACTGTTCGCTAAAGCGAACGTACGTCGCATATCGTTCCAGAAAGCAACCGTCATCATTCATCATCAACTGCGCAATTGCCGACCAATCAGCGAGCGAGTTTTATTGTCGATCAACAGACTGCCAAAATAGCGTCCCTGCAAGCGGTGCTGGTTGGTCAGCCAATAACGAAGCTGTATTTTTTTTACCATTGTTGTTATTTTGAATAAAAGGAACCGTACCGACGAGTTCGGAATCAGTATTTTTTTAACCATCGAGTGAATAAATCAAAAAGTAAAGGAAAACGAAGTGCTTTTTATTTTGATTGGTGACTCCCGAAGGCGATGATCATCCTGTAGCTGGAAGTTGCTGGTTCCTGAGTGGCCATTGTGACTTATGTTTCTTCACAATACTACTTGCTTTGATTCCAAAGAGTTGGTTTTAAGAACTCTCGTCCTTATCAGGACGTGGGCTTTGATTTACTGCAAAGCAAGAGGTTGAGAAGAACAGATAGTTGCTGGTCATGTTGTGTCGTGTCATCGCTGGATCGTCCAATGTGTGGAGTGCAGAGCAGCGACATAGTTGTTCTTCATTCGTGCTTCATCCTTCCAACCTTGCCGGTTGAGATGGTGGCTATGCCCATCACTGACCTTGGTATTTAGGAGCTCAGATTAAGAGGTAAAATACCTGAGGATAATACCATAAAATTGTTCCCACAATGTTATGCGAATACCAAATTGAGGTAAAATAATACCAAAATAGTACCTCTCAGGTATTCCCAGGTATCCAAAATACCAAGTTTTGTTATTCGAGAGATATTTTGCTTGCAAATCTCAGGTATTTTGCTTAGGTATTTTACCTCTTAATCTAAGCTCTTTTATACCAAGGCCAGTTATCAAGATCAAAATTAGGTATTCACATGTTATTTTCTCCTGCTCGGGTTGGCAGCAAAATATCTCTCGAATAACAAAAATTGTTATTTTGGATACCTGGGAATACCTGAGAGGTACTGTTTTGGTATTGTTTTACCTCAATTTGTTATTAGCACAACATTTTGGGAATAATTTTATGGTATTATCCTCAGGTGTTTTACCTCTTAATCTGAGCTCTATAATACCAAGGCCAGTTTTTAAGGTATTCCTTCCTGCTCCGGTACTTATACATCCCAGAGAAAATCTAGAAGCAACCCTAAGAAATTCTGAAAGAATTATTAAGGGAATAATTTAAGAACTATTCTGGATGCATACCATACAATTCTAGAAATATTCCAGAAATATCTTTAAGCATTTCAAAAATATCCTGGAAACATTTCAGGAGAATCCTAGAAGCATTCCAGAATTGTTCCAAAAGTATCACAGAACAATATTCTAGAATTATCACAGAGCAGTTTTATGTAAAATTATGGAACTTCTTAAGGAATCACCACGGATTTACTTTTAAAGCATTCCAACATTAGTGGAAGTGTCACCGAGCAATTTTGAAAGCATGCAGATCGATTTTGGAGGCGTCGTATCTCCGATCAATCCTGGAAGAACACCAGAACAATTCTTATAGTGTCATAGAAATTTTTCGACAGCATTTCACAACTATTGTGGAAGCATTTTAAACTAATCATGGAAGCATCCCAGAAAAATTGTCTATTCTATAAGCATCTCGGATCCACTTTAGAAGCATCTTAGTACTATTCTGGATGCATTGCAGGAATATTCTGGAAATACTATCCTGGCAGTAACCCTGAACAATTTCATGAGCATTCCAGAATTATTAGGGGGGCATTTCCCCTAAGCAGTTCCGAAAGAACTACTTAGTAAACGTTTCAGAACAATTCTGGATACGTATCAAAGCAATTTTGGAAGAATCTCAGAACTATTTTCAAGTATCTCAAAGCATGTCCTGAGAGCAAGCTGGTAGCAGGTCAGTTTTTATTGACTTGGTCACTATTTTGAGTCTAGTCACAAAAAGGCACTATATGCATCCAAAAGTCACTAAAGTCACTATTTTTCGGGAAATGGTAACTAAAGTTACTATTTTCGCACCGCCGACCGTAAAAAGTTTAAAACAAATCACTCATACCTAATGTACAATAGTCAACCAAATTAAGCGATCTGGCCACACTGTATAAAGTCGAGAAAAATAAACCAAAAAACTAGATTTCCTGGCGAACGCTGTCCGGCGCCTCTACCGGTCACAGCACTCTAGATTAGCTTGAATGTGACGCACGTGGTCCAATATTACATCATCTTTCATTATTTTTAATAATTTTTCATATTTCTATAAATAGAACCCCATGACGAATCGAAATAAAATGTCCATTGAAGAAACAATATAAAAGAATCAAGTTTCAGGGACGAATGACCCGAAGGATTAAAGTCCCTCTCAAAAACAATAGAAGAAGAAGTAGAAGAATCAAGTCATTTCTGATTGACACTCACTTTTTTTCAAAAATATTTTGTTATATTCAGTTTTTTCAAATGCGGACTGCTCTTATGGTATTCAAATAGTCGAGAAATGTTGGAACGAATTTAAAAGGACTTATTTACGGTTACTCACTTAGTAATTCCGGATTTGATAGTTCGTGTCCCGACAGTCAAGCGAACTCCATTTGATCATAGGTGAAATCGGGATACAGTGCAATTCGACCAATTTATAAAAGCACAATGATTTCAAAGTTCCATTAAAACTCGTACACTGAAATTTTATATTTTTTCTAGGAAATTTCTTAGACAAATATTCTTGCTTAATGATACAGTAGATTTGAAATAAAATCATAATTCATCAAATATTTAAGGTTATTCTGACTTTATTTGACTGCAGTTAAACCGAATATTTTTGGCAACGTTGTAAAACTTGATAAGTAGAATTTGATCTAACAAAAAATGATGACGTAGGACTACGATTCTAAATGTAAGCCATTAAGATGGTACAATGCTATGTACTTTGAATTAACCCTTTCAAGCCTAATTTATACAAGCAATTTGGTGAATTCTGACTTATTTGGAGCTCAATTACATAGAATTGATTGAAAAAAGTAGGAAATATATTATTATTATTTATCTTTATTTAGAAGCCTTTCAGCCACAGCTGGTTCAGCTCCAAACAAGTAGGAAATATTTTTTTGAGATGTGCTGGGTCGTCCAAACTACCCAGGAGTTCTGAACTTAAAATCTACAGTTGTAACAGTACATTCAAACACATTCAATGAATGTCCTGGAAGACCAACTGACATTATGACATAATCTTGGAATATGCTATGCCAAACAAACTAACTTTACTTTTTATAGCCCATAAAGCTATTGTTGCAACTGTAGATCTTAAGTTCTGAACTCAAGAACAGTTGGGATGACCTAAAACTTCATAAAGTTATCAAATAATGAGTGTTGACCTTCCAAAAGTTCATTCAATATGTTTTAATACATATAGCCCTAAAAGCTACTGTTACAACTGTAGATCTGAGGTTTTGAACTCAAGTACATTTAGAACGACCTAGAACCTCTCAGAAAGATACAAAACTATCTAACGTTTATCAACGTGAATTCAATAATGCGTATGCATATTCACAATATTCTAAAACAACGCTTTGTACTATTAAAAAGGCATTTATTTTTTTTTCTTCCTGAACTTCTTCATATTCAGGATGTTCTAGGTCGTCAATTAGGTCTTAAAATCATATGTTTTTTATATTTTCCAGATAGAAAAATTGTCGGAAAACAAATTTGCTGAAGACAGTGTACACTTTGATTCAGTTAATGTGATTTTAAACAGCCATTATCCTTTAGGGGTCATATATGACCCCTTAGGCCTAAATTAGTTAGGGTTGCTTTTTAAGACAAGGCTTAACATTTATGAATTTAACAATGTTCTCTATTGCCATTGATGTGTAGAAATACTTCCGATCGATTGGTGTACAAAATTTGCTGAAATGACTGAGATGTTCAAAAAAAAAAGCGAATTTTAACAGGAGCGTTAAACTCCCCCTTTATACAGGAACATGCAGAAACATTAACCACAGTATAGCCTTGATCAAATCGTTTGATTAAAACACTCCAGTCCTATAGGCAGTTGCCTTGCTACATTAGATGGTAGTTCACATCATCATCAAATCAAAAAACTTTACTTTACTTTGAATTATGTTTTGAGTTAAAGTGTAGACTAAATTTGGAACAATGGGAATTGTAGTCCGAGTTCGAGGAGAGAAAAAACAAAACCATTTGCTCCTCTTTTGGTCACGTTTTGAAGATAGTTTTCATTTTATTCAAAATTCATATTTTAATTTCGGGGATGTATTTTTCTCTCCAAGTGTATGAGTTCGACTTTTCGAGTACTCTCTTCATTATTAAAATTTTCAATGAACAAACACATTTAATACAAATTTTAACCGCAATCTCGCGATTGTTTACAAGCTAGCGATCTAATCATTTTATGAAAAGGAATTTAATGTACAACACCCACATGATGTGATTTGATTTTATTCAAATAATGTTTTAACAATAATCTCAATCTTCTGCCTTGCCATCCGCATTAAAGCTCGATTCAAAGTTAATTTGGACGCACGGTTTAATACACCACCGCGTCCCTGGTGGTTGGAACAAAAAACGTTTGACAGGCATTTGTTGATGCTTCATTTACGAAGGAATTTGTGAAAAGTTCTTCCCAATTGATCGACGCATCTCGAGGTTACGAATCATGGAACTTGAGACAAGAAAGATAATTATGTACAAACATCTAGAGAATCCTTCGTGGTCTGCCTCAAAAATAGCAAAAGTGTTGAAATTCCCAAAGTCAACGGTGTGTCTTGTAATCAAACGTTACAAGGAGACTCTGAGTGTGGATAGAGCACAGCGCCTCTATCATAAAAGTGGCACAAGGGACAAAGAGCTGAGGAGAAAGGTGTTGAGGTACGTGAAAGGCAATCCAGGTGTCTCCATACGTGATTTGGTAAAGAAATGCGATTCCAAATTTTCCACCGTGTGTAACATCCTTTCAAAAGAAATATATAAGTCTTTTTGCGCCGGTAAACATCCGAATCGCTCCCTGAAACAAAATTTAGTGGCCAAAAAGCGAACACGATTACTATACGAACGAGTTTTGACGAAATTTGATGGCTGTTTTTTTATGGATGGCGGAACATATATCAAAATGAATTACAAACAAATTCCCGGACGAAAATTTTACCTGGTGGTGGGGATGTCCCTTTGAGGTATACATTTGGTTTTGCTGCTAAGTTTGCTCGGAAACTAATGATTTGGCAAGGAATCTGCAGTTGTGGCCTTAAAACCATGGTTTTCATCACATCTCACACAATTACGTCAAAGGTTTAGATTAAAGAGTGTCTAAAAAAGCGGATTTTACCCTTCATTCGGCAATACAAGACCAACTAAGGAGGTACTAGAATAGTATGCTGCAAACAATGTTAATTTCGTCGCCAAAGAGATTAATCCTCCGAATTGCCCTGAGTTCAGACCGATCGAAAAATATTGGACAATTGTCCATCGAAAACTTCGAGGATGCAGTAAAGAAGTGACAAATGCACAAAAAATGCGTTCAAAGTGGAATAAGTTCGCCGGTACAGTGATCTTGATGGCATCGATCACAAGTAAAGTGCGACAGTTCGTTTGAAACGGTAATATGTAATAACTTGTTATATATCGTTTGAAAGCTGAATGAATACCCTTTTGTTTGATGTTTTGATCAACCATGTATGTCGCTTAATTCTTAGAATCCGGCTTTACAGAGTTAAACATTATTACTTATTTCTCAAGAAAAATCTCTTGCAAAATGTCGCAGTCGGTGAAGAAATTTATTTTAGAGATTTAGATGAATTCCAAGATATTTTCTCACTTTTCGAGCACACAGTTTCAGCATCTTATTTTCGTTTATCGATTTTCAGAAAAAACAGACAAACGAAACAATCGACACTAAAATATGGTTCGTGAGTAGAAATACTGTATCTGGAGTTTATTCCATTTTATGATGGATTTTGCTTTGATATAACCCCGTACTCGATGTTCTTTTTTCCGCATACTTGACACGACACAGCAGCGCATAAATTTATGAACTTGTTTACACTCCCGTCTCTTCGCCACGCCCCTCAGATTCATAACGAATCGTTTGTTGAGTGCTGCACACACTTCAGATAATCTCGATTCAAGCCACCCACCAACCCAACCGACGACGCCCGCACACAATCCGAAACCAGGCGTTGATTGCATTTGTCGACCTCCTTTCCTCCTTGCCACGGGACCCGCTTCCGCTCCGAAAATCATCGCAAATCCAGAACCAATTTACTCGCATTATTGCCAGCGCTTCGTCACGACTGCAGCAGAAGCAGCTCATATTTAATCTCCATCGGTTACAGCTAGCGAAATTGTATAATCTACGACCATCCGGCACTTGACTTCAAACGGACATTTTGGGGTTCCAGGCTGGGCCAACCGAGTACTCAACGTTTTCTTTCTCTTCTAGGCTTTCTACGCTTCTGCAGCGAGCGTTTGCCATCTCTCAACTTAGTGTTCTAGACGTGCCCTAGTCTTGAATTGCAGTTGTAAATTCGTTATCACCACCCGCCGCCACTGACTTGGTAACAGCGTGTCCAACTAGAGCTATTTGAGTCTGAACTAAGTACCTAACTAGTTTGGTCAAATTTTCAACGAATTGGCACGTACTTCATACACTTACTTCACGCCTTCGCCCCCTTTCGGGGTGATACAAGTGATTGCATATGTGACATTATGCGACACGTCTGAGTTCAGGGCTGTGTGACCATATGGATATTTGTTGCACTGAGGGCATCGCCGTCGTGTTCCATACCCGAAGAAGCAGTAGTTCTAAATTCTTGAAAACTACACTAATAAAAAAGGACACATATTTATTGGCGAAAATCTATGTGGAATTTTGCATAACATTTATGTGTCCACACATAAACAGAACGTATGGAAAATCACAAATAAAGTTTATATGCCAAATGAAAAATATGTGTGAACATACATAGAGTTTATGTGTACACATAAAATGTATGGGGATTCACACATAGATATCATTTGTGGGTCAAATTGCAAAAATTTATGTGTGGAACATATAAAATTTAGCATTGCTTTTTTATCAGTGTAGACGAAACGAAGATAAATTTGAATATAAACGAAGCAAAAATCCATTTTGCAGGGCTCGTTTCAGCCACCCCGTGCCTCCTACTGGCAGGCTGCTTAGGGGGAACTGGGGATTTTTTTCCTTCGATTTGACGAGTTCCGTTGAATCATTTATACTGCCAAAGCTGCATCGATATTTGACAACAGTTTAACAACTGTTGAAAAATTCTAACTTTTTACGAGTTCTTAACATTTGTCTCTAATTGCCTGCGATCCACCAATACATTTTCTATTCAGGTACTGAGTATTCCCAACGATAAAACTCCAAAACCCCGGTCTTCCCTCCCGGGCCATATCTCTGCCGAGTCGGCAAATGTAAGTGAACAACTATGCGGTACTGATTCCACACATCTGCGCATCCACATGCATTTCTGTAAAGTTTGTTCTGTCTGACAGCATCTTTCCAGATGGTACACTAGGTTGGTAGGTATGAACTCAAATGCGAGCAGCGGTGAGCAACTCTGTAGTGAGCGATTCAAAAAATATAATATTCAAATATGGCACAAATATCATGTCGGAGAGCGCTACTGCACTCCTCTTGGTCTTCGAAGATTCATCGTTCATGTCATATTTGTTCTACCTTTCTTACAACGAAGGGTGAAAATATCGCTTTGGAAAACGAAGTTCAACCTGAGGACTGAAGGGCAGAGTCAAATGGTAATGGACGATGAATTCTGAATATGTATGTTGTTCTTCGGCGTGTTCAATTCTTGTTGCCACTAGTTGGCCGTGTTGTGACATTCAGAAAACATGCGTTAAAACTACACTCTTAAAAATAATGCATTTTACTTAACACGTAATATTTATAGCCAAAAGACCTAAGGCCTAAACATGTGTATGTATTAATTTTAAGTTCAGTTTGTTGTATACTGAACAAATTAACAACACGAAATAATTTATATTAAAGTCTGTCCACGTTAAATTTCGGACACCAAAATAAAAGCAGCAAAAACATTACACATAATTTAACAAAACCGATTGTTTACAGTCAATTTCACAACAATAGATTTATTTTTACATAAGAAACAGTTGATTTACAGAGGATAAGCAGAATGATTGAGTTAGGCAAAATTTTGCCCAAATTCAATTCCTTATAACTTTTTGAAAAATTGTTGAATTTGGACCGGAAGCATTCGACGGCAAATTTAGTCAAGATTCAGGAACATGCATGGTCACGATTACTGGCCACCGGACACCGGAGATGTTCCGGATTTTCAGAGGGCATGTCAAAAAGAAATTTTTTCAGCTGCTCGTATTTTTTTGTGTTGTGAAGTTTCATCGATGACCCCTGTTTTCTATGAAACTAGAACTCATTGAAAATTGAATGCCGGCGGTTGCACTAAGATCCGTTTGCTGCCATTGATGCGCTGTCCAGTCTTTGTGGGCTTTGCACCATCGCTTTCTTGCGATCGCATTCTTCGGCATTATCAGCGGTTTGGCAATAGCAGCGTGGCCATGCAGGTTCATTTTATGCAGTTCTCTACGAACGGTCCAAGTAGAAAATGAATCTTCCATAGAGCCATTCAAAGCAGCAGTTGCTTTTACAGCAGAAATCCGACGGTATGATTTGACGATCCGCCGCAATGACCGTTGTTATCGGTCATCCAGCTTCCGTTTTTGTCCTACGCTTTTTCCTGGTGATGTTTTTCCCTCCTTGTATTGAGCCATGATTCTGCAAACTGTTGCGGGAGATACTCCCACCAATTCACTGGTTTCCGTAATTTATGCACCTGCTTCATGTGCACCGACTATGCGGCCACGCTGGAACTCGGATAACACGGACGACATTACGAACCGATCAACAAGAAGACGACTTTTTATACAACAACAAAGCTTCTGCACACCATCCCATGAGAACAAAAGAAACAGACAAAACAATCCATAGTGCTGACCGTGACCACTGAATAGAAAGCGCACTCACACTCATGTGAATTCTATAAAGAAAAACAGAAGGCAAAATGAAGCAACAAAAATACAAAAATGAAATTTCATCAATGTATTGGTTTTTTAAGATGATTACTGATTACATACACACCTAGATAAAATTCATAAGGTTATTTATGAGCTTATTAAAGGTCGTCCATCAATGACGTAACATTTTTGAGGAGAGGGGGGGGGGGGTCTAGTGGATTTGTGACAATATGCTACGAGGCGGAGGGAATGAAAATTGAACATGACACCATTGATGATGGCCATTAAGAAGTATCTCCTCGACATTTTCCAAATTGGTCACTTCCCCCGGGGCACCTGGAACCTACTACAGAGTGTTCAGGGCAACTGATCGTCCTGAATATGCTCCCTGAAGCACCTCCATGAAAAATCTTGATGTTTTGGTGATATATACATGATTGGAAGGATATACATGATTGACCATAGTATCCGGAACCAGTTTTACGGAAACGGCCATATTTCGGAAGTTTTTCAACGGATCTTAGTGCAACCGCCGGCACTCAATTAACAATGAGTTTTAGTTTCTAGGAAAATAGAGGTCATCGATGTAACTTCACACCACACAAAAATACGAGCAGCAGAAAAAATGTCTTTTTGCTTCCGAATGCTTCCAGTTTTGTCCAAATTCAACAATTTTTCAAAAAGTTATAAGGAATTGAATTTGGGCAAAATTTTGCCTATCTCAATCATTTTGCCTATCCTCTGTATATGTTAATCCTTCTTTCTGTAACTCTTGAACTTTCTGTGGTACACCCGCCCTTAGGGTCCGTACGGTATCTTAAGATATGCCCGCCGTGACGATTCTCCATCTTCTCTTGAAATCATCGGTACCGTTTGCGTTCTTTTTTAGTTTCGTAGAGTTTTCACTTAACTAGAGCCCAGCACTTCTCTTTTGGCCGAAGTTCTGGACAGTTTGGTGAATTGGCTGTTTTGGGCACGTATTTGACCTTTTGTACCTTTTACCATTCCATGACGGATTTCGCATAGTGACAAGAAGCCAAAACAGAGCTTGAGACTTGTGGCTTCTGATAAACGGTAGCAATCGCGTTTGCAGACATTCCTTCTCGTACACATCCTTATTGATAGTGCCGATACCGACGAAACTTTTAGATTTTCGACCACAAATACACATGGCCTGCCAAATCAAATACTTCTTCGGGACTTTGAACACCTTCTTTGTCCGGAAATGCTCGGCAATGGCGTTCTTTTGCATTGCAGTATAAAAAGCCAGACCTGCCAGGAAGCTGTTTAAAGTCTTCGAGTACGTATGTTTCGTCATCCATTATGATTCAAGAAAATTGTTGCAAAAATCGGTGCAATGCTTCTTAGCACGACTTTTTGCAGCACGACTTTCGGTCAGTGGAGTTCTTCCCGCTCAATGGAAATCGGCATTCATCTTTTCCGAACCCAAAAAAAGGTGACAAACGAAACGTCGACAGCTACCAGGGAATATCAACTTTGAATTGCATTTCCAAACTCTTCGAAAAAGTTGTTTTGCAAACGATTTTCAATCACTGTAAGCAAAACATCTCTGAGGCTCAACAGGGATTCATGCTACAGAGATCTTCAACTTCACGATGTTCGTTACGGATACCATGTCGCAGGGCTCAAAACTGACACTATTTATACAGACCTCTTTGCTGCCTTCGACAAGGTCAACCATTTCGTTTGCAAAACTTGAACGGTTAGGATTTGGAGGATGTGTTCTTCGTGGGATGGAACCACATAGTCGATTGGCCTGAATATTAGGAGCTATATCTCTGAAAAAATCGCCGTCACATCCGGGATTCCGCAAAGTAGCTATCTTGGTCCACTGATGTCTGTTCTGTACTTTCATGATGTGAACTCCACTCCTTCGCTGACGATTTGAAAATTTACTATCGTATCAAGATTGCTGACGGCCCGTCCCATCTTCATGGTCAACTGAATAGCTTCATCAGGTGGTGTGATATGAACAGGATTGCTTTGAAATCAAGCAAGTGTTCAATAATCTTGTTCCACAGGAAAAAATACATGATATGTTATGATTATCAAGAGAGAAACCTGGGTTATGAATCTTGGAGTTCTCCTTGACTTTCAACTGACGTATACGGATCACAATAACTTCCTTGACGCCAAGGCTTCTCGAAGTTTAGGATTTATTATGAGGATTACCAACAACATCGAAGATATCTATTACTTGAAGACTGCTACTCCTGCTCCTACTGCTCTTTAGTACGGTCTGCACTCGAGTACTGTTTCTGCGGTTTCTGCGAATCAAATGATGTTGAAAGGATAGAAGCATGTTTTTGCATATTTCGCTTCTCTTCAGATGATTACCTTGCTTCTTCGCCAAATTAGTCCAATCATAATCCGTGATCAGTTCCGGTAAAATCCATTTCAGTGACGGCAGCTGTTCAAAGTATTTCCGGATCGTTTGTTGGCAAACAGTTGCTCTGTTTCGCTGTATGTTCTCGCAGAACCGAGTCCTCGGTGTCTGTTTAGGAATGAAGTGGAGGTTGAATTGCTCCTCGACTATCAAGTAACGATTTGACTACGAGTCTCAGTTGCATCGAACGGCAATCCCCATTGAGCAGCGGTAAAAATGTAGCATATCGGTTAGATCCGGGTTGTTTTTCAGTTTTTAAACTTTCCTGCAAATGCGGAAAGAAAGAAAAAACAGGATAGGAGATACGAATTTGCTTTAAAAATAGTTGTAATAAAGGACATGATTTATTTTAGAACTGTTGCAACTTGCCACATGTTGGTAGCAACAAAACACATTCGTCATTCTTTCTGCTAGTTTTAAGTATTTATTTTTTTGAAGATAATATGTTTTACCTTTTCTTGAATCACTAACAATGTATAGTAATCGAAAAAAAAATATGCATTTGTATTTATTAACTGTATAGCTCTTTTAGCACCATTTTTTTCAAATAGATCTTGAAGGTACTTACGAAGGCCCTAAGAAGTAGACAAAATCCGAAACATTCGATCAAACTTCATCAAATTGCAGGAAAACAATCCTTCTTGGCTATAAATGATACTGTTAATGAAACGCGATGCGAATAAGTGTTGCACCGCCTTTTCAAGTAACCCCAGATGATGGCAACTTAGTTTAACTGCAATTGCTTGAATAGGTAGTGAATAGGAACTTTAAGCAGCATCTATAACTTAACATAATTTTTGGATTCTAATCCATCAGATTTGTAGTGGTGTATGTTTGTGTATTGAATCTAACAACCATTGGCCGGCAATAGTATTATGGCAAAAATTTGTTTGCAACAATCCTTTAAGTGACCATTGAAAGCAGCTTAAATTTGGAAACTAGAAAGTGATTGCTCTACTGCAGATCCAGCAAACCATTTCATTTATTTTGATTCATTCATTTCATTCATCATTGGATAAGGGTAGTGCAACACATTTCCGGATTTGTAAATGGTAAATGTCCAAACCAACCACGAATTTCGTTTAATTTGGAAATACATTTTTTATAATATTTTATAATCAGATTGATCTCACCAAAGCTCGCCTTCAAAATAACACTAGCTTGCTCTATTCTAAAACTGAAAATTTTCGACCTTATTTCGTAATTAATTTCATGCACTCGCGACAAAATAAATGCAAAAAATAACTTAACTCAAATGTCTGTTAGATATGCTACAAACATTACAAAACTCTGTTAAGCACATGATGAACCTGAAATTATGTGCCAGTCTGGCCGTATTTTTCTTAATTGATAGTAGAATTTGATCGTGTAAAATCACAGGAACACGAAGAGCACATAAAATTACATTAATGATAAAATCAATTTAAAAATTATTCTGGACATGAAAAAAATCGGACTGATATTTTGACTTTGCATATTTTATTTAGCATTGAAAACAATTAATAGCACAATAATTACAAATTCGAAATGCTTTGATATCTAAAAAAAATTTGATGGTTTAAGGAGTGTATCGAAAAGTAGTTATAAACATTCGATGGGTATGTACGCATAAACTACTGTATATATTTTTTAGCGTGTAAGCGCCATTTAGCTTTGTTTACATGTCAAAAATGATTATTCGGTTCATTCATTTCCGTTGATAAAGTTGTATTCAAAATGTCGCGAATTGAATTTGAGACTAAAAAGAAAATTCTGCACGCTTGGTGCACCGAAAAGGGTGTTACTTACAACCAGATTGCGAAAAAGTAAATGTTCACCCGGCAAGTGTAAAACGCATCATCGAAAAGTTTGGTAAAGTGCTCCCTCAAGGATTTACCGAAGTGGCCGGAAACCCGGCTCCAGCAACCCCGATTTGGACCAAAAAGTTGTGGATTATATTCAACGGAACAAATCTGCCTCTACTCGCGATCTAGCCAAGAAGTTCAGGACCAGCATCGGAATGATTCAACAGAATCAAGCGCAGGAATGACTTGAAGACGTACAAAAAGCAGAAAGTGCCCAAACAAACTCCGGAACAAAGTCTCGTGCCAAAACCAGGGCTCGAAAGCTGTACAGCTGCATTTTGGACAATGTCGACCAGTGCATTTTGATGGATGACGAAACATACGTTAAAGAAGATTCAAGAACGCTACCGGGGCCGCAGTTTTATACTAAATCTGTTGGGGAACGTGTGCCAACCGCAGATACGACTGTTGCGATGGAGAAATTCGGTCAGAAGGTGCTCATTTGGCAAGCTATTTGCACATGTGGCTTGCGTTCTTCAATTTTCTATACAAAAGGAACTATAAATGCTGAGATTTATCAAAAGGAATGTTTGAAGAACAGGTTGCTACCATTGTATAAGCACCAGTCCCCTCCTCTCTTCTGGCCAGATTTGGCATCGGCACATTACGCCAAATCCACTCTACAGTGGCTGACGGAGAATAACATCAAGTTCGTAGAAAAAGACATCAACCCACCAAACTGTCCCCAGTTGCGACCGATCGAACGCTATTGGGCAATAGTCAAGCGTATATTTAAGAAGGATGGTACAGTGTCCCAAAACATGACCGATTTTAAGAAAAAATTGGGCAGCGGCATCAGGAAGTGCACAAAGGTCACTGTGCAGAATTTGATGGCAGGTGTCAAATCAAAGGTACGGGCATTCTACAGAAATGAACATGATGACTAGTTTTTCCGTTTGGATCTTTTGTAAACATGTTAAGCTATAATAAACTGAAATAGTATGTTAATTTTAACCATGTTTTCATGCCTATTTTATTATTTGGAAGTTTATAACTACTTTTCGATACACTCCTTAAGTTTACGTCTTGACAAGTAAAGTGTCATTTGACATTTCAGGGTCATTTAAATTTCAAGAACATACTTAAAGTTACAAGATTTTTATAAGTGTGTACTTATTTAAAAATTACTCATTTTACCATTGACAAACAGGTGCGTCGAAACTGAAAAACTGGGTCCTCCCTTAGGTCAGTGGTTAAAAGCGCAATCACCATGCTGGATTCTGGCTGGTCTCGATTCAGTGCTAAGTCTAATGATTTTTCGTAAACAAAAATTTCTCGATCCTCTATGCATAGGGTATGATTGTGTTTGAAACACAATCATACTAACGGAAAATGTTAATGACATTGAAATCCTGTAATGATTAACTATGACAATGTGTTTATGTAAAAGACATTAACACCGTCTTTAACTCGAGGTTGTACAGACTGAACATTGAACATACACTCAGTAGCAAAAAAAAGCCGAGCAAAATTTTCCTTCCAAAAAACGCGTTGTTCATCCTTCTGTCACTTTGTCAATTATCAATATTTTTGGCTGAAAATTTCACAACACTATAATTAATGTATAGACTTTATGTGAGCAAATTTTTTAAAATTGCTATGTCCAAAAATGACTTTTTTCACATATGTTATGATAACTTCAAATTTATACATTTTATCAACGTGAAATTTTGGTCACATGAAGTCTATACTAGTTATAGTGTTGTGTTGTGTCTATACTGGTTATAGTGTTGTGAAATTTTCAGCCAAAAATATTGATAATTGACAAAGTGACAGAAGGTTGAACAACGCGTTTTTTGGAAGAAAAATTTTGCTCGGCTTTTTTTTTGCTACTGAGTGTAGAGCGAATTACAAAGGATATCTTAACCTAATACCAAGTGGAACAGTGTGGAAATTTTCGTTTTGCGAACCCTCACTTCATGGCAATTGCTTAAACGACGGGTGACGCCACTAACCGCTTGACCACGAAGTCCACCTATTTAGAAGACTAAGTTGAGAACCAGCATTAAGCTGATCGTCGAAACCAGTTCAAACATGCGCCTGAGTATGAAGGTCACTAAACGTATCATTTGTAACGAGAAACGGAACGGAACTAACGCTCATACACTTTCTTGAAGATTCAAATCTCATTCTATACACCGCAGTTTTCGTTAACATTCCGAGTTTCAGCTACACAGAAAAAAAACATTTTAACTGGTTCGTAAAATCTACCCTTGGTCATTTTTTGCTGATAGTACTTTGCAAATTTGTACACAACAGAGCTAAATTCCGCGTTATTTAACTTAAATTTACATGAAATTTCATGATCACTTACGCCAAATCGTGCCAGAGCGCTTAAAACGTGTGCACAAGATTTGGCAGAAAATAACACGTTTTTGAACTGTTATTGTAGGTCCACTGAAACTCGAATATTCAAATATTCAGGGTATGATAAAAATCATGCGTTGGGAAATTCACATGACTTTTCCATTTTATCTTAATCATATGCTTCTTTTTTTAACGATTCAGTGAGTTCGTTCCAATTAATTCTATTATTTTATAATCTTAAGGTTACAGATTTTTGGAAGGCTCAAAAACGTGACGATGGGCGTAGGAAAAATTGAAAAAAAGGAATTTTATGCGGGACGTACGTAATGGACGTTTCGTAATCATAGCTTTGACGCACTGAAGCATCCAAATTTTCGTTTACGATAGTTAGGAAATCTTCCAAAAATATTGAAAAATATATAATCTTAAAGCGAAATTCGCCCAAGGAGAAATATTGCAAAGAAAAGCCGTGTCAATGACTAAGAACACAGTTTCCGATTTTTTTTCACCGTAAATTTGTTTGCAAACTACATTTAACTAAACGTTTGAGAAAATATCCTAAAAATTCAGGAAAAATGTGTTGATCTATGATGCTCCGTTCTTGAGCTATGAATTTGTTTGAAACAGGTGATCTCCGGGAAAATTGGTAACCTTGATATTTTAAATAACGTTTTTGTTCATAAATCTAAACTGGACGATATTTCAGACTAAAATCAAACCCCTCCGCTCATATACGATTATGAAAAAATCCCGTAAGTAATACGCGAGAATGAGAGCATGCCCATGCATTACGATGTCGGATGTCATGCTTCGGATTAATACCGAGTAAACTGTAAGCTCATATTGGGTCAACATCGAGTTGGTGTCGGGTTGGCTTATTATTTGCGACAAGTTGCGGATATATATGCCATAAGGTTTCATTAAGGCTTAATCTGTATCACAATGTGGTTCCAAGAAACTCGGTTGTGCGCTGTTTGTCTTTAGCTCGTCGGGTGTCCCACACTTCCAAGATATTGCTCAACGTGGTGTAACTATCTGACTCATTGCGCGCCGACCAAGTCCAAAGAAAACATTGTAAAATTGTTGGCCGACATTCTGACAGTATGTATCGCCCATTTTACTACTCTTTCTAGCTCGTGGATCGTTATTCTTCACCATACATTATTTCTAAATAAAGCTGATCTAAAGATGACCCTAAGTTCATGTCGTTCTGAAGCTACAAGTACTCGCAAGTCATCTTTGAGTATTGTCTCTACGTCTCATACCAGTAGAAAATTACGGATCTTAAGAGCGTATCTCCTATGTTCTCTACCACCATCTTCGTCATCTTCGTCGATTATCTGAGTTCAATCAATATCACGGTTGGATCCTTCTGCCAACATAACTTAGTATGCGACGTATTTACCTGTAACCCAACCTCTTCTACTTCACGTTTTAGTTTTATGAACTGATCAGCAACCGCTTTTTCCAGACGGCATCGGTAGTGTAGTGGTAAGCGTGGTTGCCTCGGTCTGTTACCGATTCCAGTCGGTGCCGTTGGGATTTTCTCAGGCGAAAAATCTCCGATCAGGTCAGGTCCATCATGACCTGATGGATTTGATAAGTAGGGTCCAGGTCGTCTCTCAGGCGTAATGAACCAGTCTAAGAATGAACATCATACAAAAAAAAAAAACGATTTTCCAAAATCGTTCTTAGCAAAGCAGATGAACTAGCAGGATTTATCAAAAAATGTACCGCACAATGTTTAAAAACACCTTCTGGCCCAATTTTCCAATACTATCCAATTTTTATTTTGCAGTAACAATTCAGTAGCTGTCAGTTATATTTTGTAAATACATATATTATGTAGAAGGAGATGTTCGCTCATCCCCATGAGGCACCAAGAGTGAACAACAATGTTTTTGCTAGAATGAAAGATATGAAGAGAAAGTTTTGATAGTTCCGCTAGCGTGCGGCAGGATTGGAAATGTAACAGATGTTTTTTATGAAAATTGAGCGAAAAGGGCATGTATACGGTGGGTACTCAGACCAACGACATTTTTTGCCTAACATCCCACTGCGGGGTAGGTTAAAGCACGGACTAAGTCCGCCACTTCAACAGGCAAAAATGTCCGGTTGGAAGACGCTCATGTACCACTGTGGCTTGTATAGTTATTCTAGCGATCTATTGTGTGCACTCTGTTTACTGATGCGCACATGGGAGAGGAACTCTCTCCTTTTTTGGGTTTGTTTTGATTCGCACCGACTGACGATCACTAAAGTTTTTTCTCGTCGTCTCCAACGTAGAGACCTCGGAGAGAAACACCGTGAAGCGATGCGATACTGGTCCTCACCAGTATAATTAATGGTTACCACCATTTATGGTTTTACATACATTAATTGTTATGTTATATATTCTCCGTGCGAGGAGTAACGATTATGATGTAGAAGGAGATGTTCGCTCATCACCATGAGGCACCAAGAGTGAACAACAATGTTTTTGCTAGAATGAAAGATATATTATATTCATATATTATATTCTATTACGTACGTTACATACATACATTCAATAACAAAGGGTAAGGGGGTAATACAGGATGCCAGACGAAGTGTAGGCTGGATAAGGGATTCGTGGTTAGCTGGCCCAAGTCATGGATAACGAAGGTCTAATTGTCTTCCGACAATCTACAGTGAGTTTGCTAACCCTATTTTTAACAAACCACCAGACGGAAATCCTAATGTGTATTGCTTACTGTTCATTTCCTGTAATAAGCGCGTTTCGTTGGAAGGATATCCTCTATCCTTTCCGTGGGTTTCGTGTAAGTGCTTCTGCTTACGGGTCCACACCCCCGTTTTCGGCCCTTCATACAACGGAATAGTGAGAATAACAGGAATGTACAGCTTGATCTTATAATTAGGAGGAACTGTACGCCATGGCAAGTCCTGCACTGGTGGTGGCTTCCTATCACATCACCTTCTGGCTCAATATTACACAGCAGCCAATATCTTGACACAGCACTGTGCACCATCCATCGTAGTGTCGTGCAGTTTTGTCAGTTTCCCGGTAAAACTATTCACGTCCTTAGTTTTCACAGCTCTTCTATAGCTGAAATCGATAATAAAGTGATACATAGAAATTTGACAATTGCGGCAGTTCTTACAATTCGCTAGTTATTCTTGAATAATGCTAAATTTGAAGGATCTTTTTTTCTAATTTGTGATATACGGGTCATTTTGACATCAAACTAAACTAAACGATAAAAATCGAAAGGTGATTTTATTGTTTTGGCATGAGTGGTATCCGTAACATCTTATGTTTTAAATGAATAAGAGTACGAATTTAATACAGATTAAAATTCAGGTTCAGCTTCCTAGTCCATAGCCAAAGTGCCAGCTAAATTATTTTACGGGAAAATTGAAGGCTTGTCTTTCACACGACTATTTTGTATCAAATTGAGCTTTGGTCCTTTTGTATTGTCCATTACTGCTCTTAATCATTGGTGCCATTTTTTTACTTCAATTGAACGATATCAAATTCAGCGGATTCTCGGTAAGATCACTTCTCACCATACGTGGGTTGATTCGGGCTTTTTTTTATTATTATTCTCTTCGTCAAGTTGGTGCATTTTTTTTTCTCCTTTTGCACGATGCAACGTTGTAAACTGTATGCCATTGCCGGTGCTATGACTCTTGCATTTGGTGATATATCCGTACGAGTCCACTGACTCTGTACTTATCAAGAAGGCACATGTACGTGCGGTTCAAATACACGCGTAACAAATTGCACCACCGCCGCCAGGGTGGAATGACGGGTAGGAAGAGATTGACGAAGCAGGAGATGAGAGTCTATGTCTTTTATTCTCTTTTTTCGAAAATGTGACAAGCATATGCAAAGTGCATTTGGCACGAGGATTATATGTAGCTCAGCTCATGGAGTCAGGCGAAGATACACATGTGAGGCAGATTAGTTCGACGAGCTGGAAGAATTGGCTGAAAGAAATTACCAAGCGGACGTTATAAATGAATTTAGATTTCTAACTGGTTTATACCGAGCTGGCGCACTGTTCAGTAGTTGCTGAGGATGAAAATTGTCTAATCAGATTTTTATTAATTCATGCGTGATGGTAATTTTCAAAGGGGTATCTTTAGAACTCTTCTTGGCGATTCTGCTCTATTCAAAATAATGAAAATTCTATGAGCTTGATGAATCAATAAAAGATCGAAATTTCGTATAATGTAGAAGTAATTCTCTAAATGACTTAATTTTGAGTGTAAACTAATGTAAATTTAAAACTAATTGTTGTCACTTACGATGAAATATACAAACTAAAATTAAATAACAGTTACGATGTAATGTTGAATCATCAGCGGGAAAATGTGTCTTGACATGTAACTTTATGCGCCTTTAAACTTAAAATCACACGACTGAAAAGTGAATAGCAAACTTGCGATGCATTTTTTTTATCTCACTAGCGGTTAGACATGTTTTGACCGGCATTGACAATACTGATCACTCTGTTCCCCCGAAGACTATTTCCAACACAGAATTAAGACATTTTCATTTTAATTTACTACCATTTATACACAGATAAAAAGAAACATTGAATTTTCTGCGTTATCTATTGCACATAAAAGGAATGCTAGATTTGGCAGCAAATAATGGGACATTTCATGTGAATTTTAGCCAGATAACGCCTGAATCGAGCCTTTGTATACAATATTGTAAACATTGTTGTATGGCGCATGAAAGTTTGCTAAAAAAAATCCTTGTTTAATTTTTTTTTCTGTGTAGGACATTGCTTATTCCTCTTTCTAACGTGCGAAAAAAACACAATTAGTCATGATTTTTTAGTTAACAATAGGAAAAAAGGGAACTATCCTTTTAAAAATAATGAATAATACAAGTAACGTAACCCAAGCAATACAAAATTATCATAATACATAGGTTGCAGCAACTTTGTTGTACCCTAGTAGAGTCACAATGAAGTTGCTTTCACTAATGTGGTACTTGGGAATCCTTGTTGCTCGTAAATATTTCGATGCGTAAACATAAAGACCACATATTTTTGTACCGACGCCTGGCTTGAACCGCATTCACCGAGTGGGCTGGCGCAGCGTCCTTCTGGAACATCTCCGTAGAGTTTTCGTAGACTTATGGCAGCAATCTTCTCTGAAACTTCCGTTTTCTAGTATGAGGCGTTGTATTTTTACATTTTTCTCGATGAATTCCAAAGAAAGTTTACCTTGCTTGCAAACACTGCACTTCAAAACTGAGGAATGTTGATTTGAGATGCATGAAAGCTTGTCCTCATTGTTGCAGAGGTTGCACAAACTTTCCAACCTCTTTTCCAAGACGCCATGGACTTTATGTTTTCTTAACCCTTATGTAATCGACAGGGTACCCGGGTACCTTTTCTTGTTTCACATTACGAAATTTTATAGTTTATTATAAAACTGTAAGATCAAATTCAGTTACAGTTGGAAGGCAACTTTTTGCATAATAACATTTCGAATAGTAGCATGGGGGGTCGATCCTTAAGTGATCGACAGGGTACCCGGGTACCCACCAAATTCAAATGATTATAACTCTGGTAATTATTGACTGAGTTTAATTCTGTTGGCACCGTGAGTTTCCGGAGCTGTGTTCCGGTATGGAGACACAAAATCGGAACATCTATTGAATTCGTTGGAATGGATGTTAGAATCTTCGGAATTATTCTTAGAAACTATTTCTATTCTATTTTGGTCAGGTTCCCGTGGAGCCTAGATTGGCTATGAAAATATTTAGAATGAAACCCTGGCAATATGGGTATCAAAATTCATGATTTTTCTCTTGTAGGATATTTCTCAACGTTTTGTGGCCATCTGATGATTTGTCCTCAGTCCTGTAGTCCCCTTCCGGATTTGAAGAAGCTGAAGAAATCATGGATACGCAGCACAATGTCGACCTTTCTCGAGCGGAAGAATTCCGGATCTGCCATTTCGATGCCTTCCGGTATGTCCCAGCAATTTATCTGCACTGTAGAAGTGGGCAGACAAGTTGAAACCTTCGGTAAGACGAGGCAATCCATCGAACTAGAGTACAATGATGCACGCAACTTGACGATGGCTTGAACCTTGCGTGTGACCCTCGTCCCAATTTTTCCGATACCCGATATCGGAATATTCACCTTCTTACTAGAAACTTTCAGCAGTTGACTCAATTCTTCAGCGATGAAGTTACATTTTGACTCTGAATCCAAAAGCGCACATGCCAGATAGCGAAAACTATGTTTTTTCGACCAAGACAACTGCTGTAGCCAGAAGAACCTAGTGGCTTGAGACGCTGCGCTGTATTTGACGATGGACTCTGAACCGATGCGGCATTCACTGCCCTCGAATCAGAACTTGCATTCCCTTGGTTGGCACCATTGCCCGGATTATCCTTCTCGGGTTATCCAGGACTACTTCCTTAGCTTCACCTTTGAAGCATAGTAGCGTGTGGTGTCGTGTCTTCCAGTTTCAACACGTGAACTTTGACAAAATTTTGTTGGCTATATGTCCTCGTTTAAGATAGTTTCGGTATAGGGACTGTGCTTGTATGAAGTATTCCTTCTGTAATCCATGAATCTCCGTACTCATTGGAAATTTAGCGGCATTCCACTGTTACGGCGTTGTGACTGGATTTCGGCGAAAACGGTTTTTGTCTAGGTTGTTGAAGTCTCAGCTGGAGATCGCTTCTGGGTTCTTGCTTCGCTGGAAGAGAGTCCAGGATTTGGATCCTCAGTTGGATGAAGTCTTGCAAGTCTTGTAGTGTGCCCTGCTCCTCAGAGGACGTATACTCTTCCCAAACACGTCGGGTGACTGGGTCCAGACGAAAACTTAGCAGCTCTACCATCAGAAGATCCTGGTATTCGGGTGGTTCGATAACATGATCCAATATCTTAATCGCATGGTCGAATCCGTCAGCCAATCCGTGGTATTTCGGGATCCATTCCTTTGAGAGCAAAGGCACTTTGACTAGTGCTTGTACTTACTTTCTCTTCAGTAGTTTGCTGTTGTTGTAGCGTTTCAGCAATGACTCCCAAGCAATAGAATAGTTGTTACTAGTGATCTTTAGTGGATCGACTAGTGCCTTAGCTTCGCCTGCTAAGCAACCCTTTAGGTAGTGGAATTTCTCCACTTCTGTAAGTTCTGCCTTCTAGTGAATCAAGGATGTTTAGAGATCCCTGAAACTCAGTCAGTGAAGGTTTGATGTTTGATTTGCGGTAGGCGTACAAGATCCATCGTACCTTGTTGAGTCTGCATTCCGTGTTGATTGGTTGAGCAAGACTCAACTTGAAGCCCTGATCTTCTAATCGAAACGACTTCGTAATAGCGGTTTTCGAAATCCAGTTGCTCCTTCTCAAAACGTTCTTGGGATTCGTGCGCTTCGATCTCCCAAGAAGTCTAGCTGATGTGTTCCCATAACGAATCTATACGCTCTTGACGAACCCTAATCTGACTAAACTGTTGTATCTTCCTTATAATTTCGAACGAACTGACATTGTTTAACGATGACCGGAGTCCTTTGAGTTTGGTAGTCATTTTTTTTGGCATTTCTTGTATTATGTTCCAACATTGGCACAGTGGTCCAGAATGTGAATTTAGCTGGAAAGATATATTTTCAGCCTAAGTTTGAAGTTTTGGAGAAAACTGTCTGGAACAAAGTTGTTTCTAATAACAAGGCGCTTCTTTTGGTGTGAATAAAAACTAGGGTGAGCCTTATTTTCAGAAAAATCGAAAATCTAACTTTTTTAATTGCATAAAAAAATACACACATTCTTTGTAAAAGTTGTAGAATATATAATTTTAAGCAACTTTAATGGTATAATTTTTTCTGTACCTTTTGATATGACAGAATAAGAGCATTTTTTCCTGCGTAGCTTAGGGTGTCCCTATAAAAATCAGTTATTCTGCTGTAACTTTTTTATTTAAAATTTTTCAGCAAAGTTCGCAATCGACGGAAAGTTTATTGTAACCATAAAGGCTTCCACTCCGTTGTTTCAATCGCTTTGTGCAATGCTTATTACGATCTCCATGTTTTGGATATTGGTGCGTTTGGCGTGTATAGTGACGGCGGTATTTTCTCCAGTTGCGAGTTCGTGAAGCGATTTTTAAGGAATGAAGTTGATTTTCCGCCATCTTATAATTTACCGAACAGCGATATAGAATTCTCTTATTATGCCGTTTGAGATGCTGTCTTCCCGCTCAAAAACAACCCAACAAACATCGGTGTTGAATTAGAGCTTGTTCAAACAAATTTGGAGAAGCTATTCAGCTGTTTCTTCTAGAATAGCTGATTAGCTTCTCCAAATTTGTTTGAACAAGCTCCAATTCAACACCGATGTTTGTTGGGAATTTGATGCGGTCATACCCGGGCATGAATCTTTCTTCGAAAAAGGAGAATCAACACATACGTAAGCATAGCCAGAAAGCCAATTGAGAATGCTTCTGGGATATTAGTCGAGATATTAGTATCCCATTGGGAAAATGGATTTACATCCTGACAATGTTGTGAATATTGTAAAATATCCAAAACAAATTGAGTTTTCTACAGCGTATCGTACTCCCAATCATATGCGCATTTAAATCATAAATTTCCTGAAAATTGAATTCAATAAGGTATTCTAAAAGAATGCAAAAATCGGTCTTCGATCTACCTTTCATTTGCATTACATTGAAGACTTGGTGCATTTATTTTTCCTCATATCAATTATTTTTTATTTCAATTGGAAACAAATCACAGTTTTGCCAAAAAGCCAACTTATCTTCGCTATGACTACTATAAAACTATTTGGTAATTTTATGACTTCCCTCAATGCCAATTTGCCGTTTGATGCATTTATCAGAGGCAAAATGGTTCTAAAATGCTTATTCAACTGACCATAATAACATAATATAAATGAGTCCTAAAACGGCATTTCAAAACGGCAGCATAATTAATCATCAATCAAAAGAGAGATTTGAGCAATCAAAAATGAAAAAGTGCCACTAAATTATTAAGTTCGTGCCAACAAATAATGTGTGATCAGCATTAAAAATTAGAATGAGCAATAAAAGATGAGAAAAGATCTCGATAATCTAATTGTGACCGGTAGACAGTCAAATAGACAACAGCTATTGTATAGGTGCAATTAATATGGCAGTATTCCGCCAAATTATGCAATTTGAGCACCAAACTATTCGCATATGTCTTTAACTTTGTTAGATTTTCCCATAAAAACAGTAAAATGAGCAATGGATATTTATTTATCCATTGCTCATTTTACTGTTTTTATGGGAAAATCCAACAAAATTAAAAGACATATGCGAATAGTTTAGTGCTCAAATTACATAATTTGGCGGAAATACTGCCATATTTAATTGCACATATACTAATAGCTGTTGCTTTATTTGATAGATTTACCGGTCACAATTAGATTATCCGAAGATCTTTTCTCATCTTTTATTGCTCATTCCTAATTTTTTAATGCTGATCACACATTATTTGTTGGCACAGGCCTTAATAATTTAGTGGCACTTTTTTCATTTTTTGGTGCTTTTTCTGAATTACTAAGTGCAGGTAAATATTTTAGCCATTTCAAAACAGCATTTTACGAGTTCATAAAGTCGAAATCAAACCTTTGATAATATTAAAAGGAATTTCAGAAAACAAGGTTTTAGGATCGTTGTAAACAAGCTGTGTAGGTTCTCATAAACCTGACTAAAACATGAAACCTAATAATACCATAATAAAACCAAATTGATTTCTAGTTGCTTTCATAAAACTTGAATTAAATTTAGTAAAGCTGGATGGTTTTGAACATGTTATTTGAGAGTATAAATGCTGGAGAAGTTTGTAGCGGAAATAACTCTAGTCGCAATGCCTACAAGCTTCGTGATACTTTTGCATACTACGTAATGGAAAACTAGGCTTATAACAACGAAAAAATAAACTAAGTTGTTAAACGAAACTATTCCTCCTCAATCGTCGTGCCAGCATTTAAATATAAACTACCCATCGAAAGAATAAAATAGCTTCCATAAGTGATATCTAACTGAAATGTGTTCACCCTGCTTACAAGAAGGGTTCATGGCTAACACCACAATAAATGATGGGTCTCCATAGTAGCATGTCCGAAAGAATGTGAAACTATTGAGAACATTAGCTACAGGTCCTAAGCCCTGGTAAATTTTGAAAGGTTGTGATGGTTGTTATTTGCGGTCATCACCTAAAATTAGCAGTTCTTAGGTTCAGTAAAAGTTCGGGCAACAATCAGCTGATGAGTAGATGAAGCAAATGTGGAATTGCGGGGTTTGAGATCTACCACCAAACTTTAGTCCAAATAACTTCAAACTAGCAACATATTTTTTGTTAGTCATATTAGACCCTTTTAACTTTTACGTCTTGTTCAATGTGAAATGCCTTAAATTGTTCAAAACAAAGAAACAATGTTCTATAAATCCTAGAATGTTCTATAGTTTGAAATTGTTAGGATAAGGATTCTGAAGCGTCGTCAAATAATTGCTTGCTTTGTGTGAAATTAATTTATTTAGACTGAAAAAAAGCACGCCTTTGAATACTTTAATTTATCTATTTATTTATTTATTTGACGTCAAACAATAGTAGACCGTTTTGTTTTATGGATAATTCTTACATGGATTCATCTTTATACTAAAATTTAATGCCAATGTTCTTTTACTTCGCAGAGTGTTAGAATATGTTTTCAATTTTGTCCTAGGTATATTAAAGTCAATCATTTCACAATGCTGATTATATACAATCATCATGCGGTTCAGCGGTCAAAATTTAGCAAATTTACATTTCTAATTATTTGTAATCTGATCTGTTGAATATTCAAGAGCACCCTGAGGATAAAGAAACAAGGAAATGTAACCCAAGAGTTAAATTTATAAGTGCGGAAAAAGAGTTGTTTCATCTCATTTTTCCACTTTCAGATTATATGTCTATGTCAATTCATTATAATTGTAATTAAATTAATAACTGGAATTGCACTTATTCACTTATCTCACTCACTCTCACTAACTCAAAAGTCAACGTATGTTATATTATACCGATACCAAAAATACAATCCAGCAAAGCTAAAAGCAACATTTACAGAAACTTTAAAGATTTTTGTTATAGGGCTGAGCTTTCAATTTAATTCTTTTATTCCAGCAATCATGAGAAAGAATATATTAACACAACTAACATGGTTTACTAACACAAATTTTAACGCAAATTAAGTATAGTATTTTTATAATTTTTGTTAAATTTTGACCCCAGACACTCAAATTCCTTGATTTATACAATTTAAGTGCTTTCAAATTCCATTTTCAGTAGCATTGAATGAAAATTTCACACACACCCAAACCGCGCACCGCCCGTCAATTTTGAATTTTCTCAAAACTAAAGCTTCACAAAAGTCGTACGTGTGAGAGCGCTGGTGCTCTAGAACAGTTTTGGCGTTTAGCACAATGACGCCACGGACGCGACGCGTCATTGTGATGCCTTTTATGAGTACTGCTAATCTCATAATGAAACGTCAACGCGACGCGACGTGGGACGCGCTATTGTGCGCTGGCCTTAACACGTCAAAACTTTAATCGTTTCAAGCTATAAAAATCATCTGAAGACCAAGTTGTTGGCAGATTTGAAATAAAAAAGCTAGAGAAAACAACTGTTTTTTCTGTAAGGACACCGGAAAAATGCTCTAATTCGGTCATATCAAAAGGTACAGATAAAGTTATACCATCAAAGTTGCTTGATATTATTTATTCTACAACTTTTCCGAATCACGAATGCCTTTATTTTTGCAAATAAAAAAGTAAGTATCGATTTTTCTGAAAATAAGGACCACCCTAGTTTTCATTCACACCAAACGAAGCGCCTTGTTATTAGAAACAACTTTGTTGAAGAAACTTTGAAACAACTTTGTAGAAGCCTAGTTGGCTCCACAATTTCAAACTTCGGCTGAAAATGTATCCTTCCAGCTAAATTCGCATTCTGGACCACTGCATTCTGTGATCTCATCACCAGATTTTACCAGCTTAACTAACTTAAAAAGGGTGAGCTACTATGGTCAAAAAGCAAAAGAATCCTATAGCAAAATTACTCATCATTAATTTTGAAAATAAAAACTTTTTTCAGGACAGTTTGCCTTAGATAATTTAGGGTGATAATTTAGAAACATTTTTTGCTCTAACTTTTTTATTTCAAATTTACCAACAACATTGTTTTTAGATGATTTTTATAACTTGAAAAGATACAAGTTTTGACGTGTAAATCTTGCCGATGTCTCTTACCGTTAGCGAGTAATTAACGATTTTTTTATTAAATTACGCTCGTTTCAAATGTGTTTTACTTAATTTTAACAAATAACCTATTTCCAGTTTTTGAACATGATATGCAATAATAAAAATGCTTTCAAATGCTGTTAAGAAATATGTTTTTGGTTTGCCTCAACTATAAATATCAACATTTGAAAAAGGCCTATTTTGTTTACAAAAACCAAAATAAGTTTTGTTTGACATACGATAGAGATAATTTTACCAAATGTTGTAGCTTTCATTGTTCTAGAATCAATGCGAAGACAACTTCACTGAAAAATTGGAAATAAAAAAGTTACAGCAAAATAACTGATTTTAATAGGGACACCCTAAGCCACGCAGGTAAAAGTGCTCTAATCCCGTCATATCAGAAGGTACAGAAAAAGTTATTTAATCAAAGTTGCTCAAAATTGATCAATCTGCAAATTTTACCAAAAATATATGCCTATATTTCTGCAGATAAAACAGTTAGATTTTCGATTTTTTTGAAAATAAGGATAACCCAAGTTATCATTCACACCAAAAGAAGTGCCTTGTTATTAGAAACTTCGTCGAAGACAATTTTGCTCCAAAACTTTAAACTTAGGCTGAAAATGTATATTTTCGACTAAATTCGCATTCTGAACCACTGTGCACTGACACCTTTAAAAAAAATATATGTCACAAATTTCCATAATTGTGACCTCCTTCCAAAAGTTTTCCATAACATGATTTGACAAAAACAAAAAAAAAACAAACATAACTCGCTTTACTGAATTTCGAATCCGAACGAAATAAGGTGTGGTGTTTCGTTGGGACTTCGTGCCATCCCTGATTGTAAAAATAATTTTTAAAACTGGACTGAGCACTATGTAAGTGTTTTATAGCCGTGGGGATATTAAAACAAGATTCATTGCGTGCCAATATTGTCAGAATAATGATTCAGGCTGAACCGCAACGCAGAACACAAAACACACTAAGCAACAATCCCACACATCCAAAAGAAAAAAAAATCAATTTGTTCGTGAAATTTATTGCCTAGGTTCAACATTAGAATTTCCATAAATAATTCCCGAATCCAAACTCAATCAATTTCCATGGCTGTGCAAATTCATTTACCATGTTCTACACTTCCAATTGCTCATCATCATTTGGCGAAACCGATTCAAATCCAGCCAGCACTTGTGGGGAGTCGCTCGATCTGGCGTGGCGGCCGTTTCCAGCTCGAAAATTAGTCGTAACGATGAGCATATGCTAATTTCTCGCCGTCGAAAACTTGACGCGTGCGAATGTATGTGTTGTAGAATGATGATGCATCACGTCCCGTTTGTGTACATTTGCCAGCATTCGGCGTATTAGCTGGTCGCTTACTCAAAATCAAGAAAATGATATAGATGTTAGGCGGCGGCGGCGGCTATGCTGTTGATCATCTTCGCTTTCAATGTGTTGATGATGAGATTGTGTTTACAAATTTAATTGACTGTTAAAAAGTTGGTATATTGGCTTTGGATGGAGCGTGTTTCCTCGAGAGCGGAAGATCAACCAGGGCGTTTTTGTCGTACCCGTCAGCTTCGTTAATCTCATCAACATAAGTTATAAGACCATCTTCTGATTTGCGTGACTTTGTTTAGAGAAGTGTTAATCAATGCGTATTGATTCCGTCTCAGGAAATTCTTCCGTGCAAATAGTCTACATCCAATCAAACTCATAACTACCTATCATTCGAAATCGCTTTAATCATCAAACTTTTTCCAATCACAGAACAACTTCCAATCGACTGAAAGTCAGAGAACACTATTCATTTGAACTCAACGGCCGACCTCGTTCCGCTCTATCACTGCAGCGATATAGTTATCATCGTCATCGTCGTCGTCATCAGCATCATCATCCCGCCATAGAAGTTCGGTATTCGATTGATCCGACCTTGGCGCTATTGCTTTCTCAATTGCAATAGATGAACGACCAACCGACCGACCCGACCGACCCGACCGGTATTCCACATTGGCATTCGTAGCACGTTTCGAGTAAGGCCTTTAATGCGCGCTCGTTCGACCCCGGCAGAGCAGTCGATCCTTTGACCGGTGGAGAACACTACTAACCAACTTTCGAGCAAACTATCGCCTATAATGCAAATCCTCAAAAGTCTTGGAATTGCGCCCTCTGCCATGAAATAGACGTTAGCAATCCAGCCGGGGCCAGCTTTCCGAGAGCGAAATATTAAAGCAATAAAATCGTTTTTGCTTCACTTCGCAGTCCCAGCAATCCTCATCGTCGCCGTCCCTTGGACTCGTCTGCTGGTGTTTTGTGGCTACGACAATGATGACGAGGGCCATGTGTGTTTATGACGAGCTCTACACTAAACTCCAGAACGGGAGAAAGGTTGGCACGGACGCTTGGGAGGGGGGGAAATGTGTGAATAGTCTCCTACTGCAAATGAACCTTCTCGGTTCGACACAGTTTGCATACATAAACTAATTTATTATTTGATGTGAACTGTTTCCTTCGGTAGATGTGTCTTCTGATGAGGCGTAGCTTAGTCGTGTCGGGTTGATGAGTGGTACGTGTCTTCTTCAAACCTCGTGTAGCAGATGGATGGCGCTGGCTAAATGGTCCGACGGGGGGGGGGGGACATTTTCAGTCAGAAACTGCATATATTGTATCGCAATGGCCAGTCGATAAATTTCAATTATTGACTAGTGATTGGTTGGTAGTTGGACAAAAGTGGAGAAAGATGACAGAAAATGTGCCACGCCAATGTTGCAATCATTGCAATCATATTGATTCGATGAGGTCCAAGGGTTTTTATTTTCCTTCTGTAGAGCTAAAACACAACTGCATTAATTCATTAAGATTAAAGCTCGATTCAAAGTAAATCTGGACGCACGGTTTAATACACCACTGCGTCTCTGGTGGTTGGAACAAACAACGTTTGACATGCATTTGTTGATGCTTCATTGACGAAGAAGTTGGTGAAAAGTTTTTCTCGATTAATCGACGAATCTCGGATCATGGAACTTGAGAAAATTAATTGTACACAAACATCTAGAGAATCTTTCGTGGTCTGCCTCAAAAATAGCAAAAGTGTTAAAATTCGCAAAGTCAACTTGTGTCTTGTAATCAAACGGTACAAGGATACTGTGAGTATGGATAGAGCACAGCGCATCTATCATTTAAGTGGCACTAGGAACAAACAGCTGTGGAGAAAGGTGTTGAGGTAAGTGAAAGGCAACCCAGGTGTCTCCATACGTTATTTGGCAAAGAAATACGATTCCAAGTTTTCCACCGTGCGAAACCAAATTTAGTGGCCAAAAAACAAGCAGGATTACTATAGTTTTGACGAAATTTTGACGAGATTTGAGTTTTGACGAAATTTGATGGCTGTATTTCAATGAATGACGGAACATATGTCAAAATGGATTTTGAACAAATCCCCGGACGAAAATTTAACCGGGCAGCTGGTCGTGGGGATGTCCCTCCCAGATATAAATTTGTTCTTGCTGATAAGTTTGCTCGGAAACTAATGATTTGGCAAGGAATCTGCAGTTATGGTCTTAAAACCAAGGCTTTAATCATATCTCACACAATGACGTCGAAGGTTTACATTAAAGAGTGTCTGAAAAAGCGGATTTAACCCTTCATTTGGCAACACAAGACCAACGGTATGTTTTGGTCAGATCTAGCCAGCTGCCACTACTCTACCTAAGTAGCACACAGCGGTCATAATTACATGTAGTAACTTGATTATGACTAAGCAAGTCATATTTATGGTATCTCAACCGAATGGCAACAAGCGTGCTATTAGGGTAAGGAAGTTCTTTAATGGTATGCTGCAAACAATGTTAATTTTGTCGCCAAAGAGATTAATCCTCCGAATCGCCCTGAGTTCAGACCGATCGAAAAATATTGGGCAATTGTCAAGCGAAAACTTCGGGATACGGAAAGAAGTGATAAATGCACAACAAATGCGTCTTAAGTGGAATAAGTTCGCAGGTACAGTGTCATCAGCGACTGTGCAGATCATGATGGCATCGATCACAAGTAAAGTGTGACAGTTTCGTTTGAAAGCTGAATAAATACCCTTTTGTTTGACGTTTTGATCAACTGTGTATATTGCTTAATTCTTGAGATATGATCGCTTGAATGCGTCCAAATTTACTTTGAATCGGGCTTTATTGTTGTATGACCCAAGTTTGATTTGGTGCAAGTCAAATATTCTGTTACAATTAAGATGTGATGGACATTGGTTAACATAGCCCCTGATCCCAGTTAGGCTCGACTTATTTTATAATTCCTAAGACCCTACCAGGATCGTTTTGACAAATTTCAGAGGGCTCTAGTAACCCCTTTCCAAAACATTAACATCCTTTGATTGAATAATGCTCCACAGCTGCTGAGTATATGTTCTGCAGTTTCAATTTCAAATTGGCAAAAACGACGTGTTCCAGATTTATTTAGGTGATACCGACTCGGACAATGGCCAATCAACAGACCAATAATTTCCCGAAGGTCATTTCTAGTAAGGTTTAGTCTGATCCGGGCTTTTACTGCACTTGGTCTTATAAATCTCTTGGCTTGTCTGCATGTATCCGTAGCGTTCCAGTTTGATTCTACCGTGGACATTTCCCAATTTTTTATTCCAGTCCTCAGAGATCACGCTCTGGGACTCCACAAAATGGTTCCGGACCAATAAAGTTTGATGGTGAACCTTCTCTTGCTTGGCTGTCAGCTATTTCATTTCTTTCAATACCACAACGGCTGGGCACCCAGTACAGAATTTCTTCGTTCCTACTGGCCAATTGTCTTAGAGAAAGACTGCATTCCCACACTAGTTTCGATTCACATGTAAAAGCTTTAAGCGCTGCTTGACTATCGGAAACAATGCAGATGCTTAAAAATGCTCGTGAAACAAACATTCACACATTCAATAATGGCATGAATTTCTGCTTGAAATACCGTTGGACTACCTAGGTAACAAATAGGCATCAGCATTTGCAGTAAATCAACCTAAAATTTGCATTTCAGATGCTACAAGCTTTACATTAGCAATATATCAGCATCCCGAATGCTATCTGTTGTAAAGTTGGATTTCAAATGCTATTTAAATGCTTGTAGCCTGTAATAAGCATTTCAAATGCAAAATAGCATTATTGAAGCATTATCATAGCATTGCAGTAAAACAGCCGTATATTGGGCCTAAAGCGGCATTTATGTTGCATTTGAGGCGACTTCATTGCTTGATAGGCTGCCGTAAAGACGGTTTGTAACTGCTTATTGGGTACTATATGTCGCATTGATATAGCTTTCCTGATTCCAGGACCATAAACCCCGGTTTCAGTAATTTCTCCCATGTTCGACCCATCCGTGTAAAACACTTCGAAGGGAACGTCGTAGTTTGTCTTCGTTGTCATCCAATCTTGTATTGTTCTAACATCTGAGTTTAGCTTGAAATTCTTAAGGATCTTTAAATGTCCTACAGACCATCATCTGAAATCTTGTTGTAACGTTTGAATTGCTAGGCATTTTTCGCAGCCTGCTGCTTCACAAATTGGTGTTAAGGTAACATGCCCCAATTATTGATACACAGGCAAGCCTCTGTAGTTTACCTAGCTTCACTTGGATGGTTACCTCATGAAGTTTAGGCCACCACATAAGCGAAGCATGTGTTATTTTCGGACGAACTATTGCTGAATAAATCTTATGGACAGTTTTTGGTCGTAGTCCCCATGTTTTACCCACTGATTTACTACATACCCATAGGGCATTTGTACCCTTATTGATAACCTTGTCTAGCAGGGAATTCCAATTTAGTTTTTTATCCAAAGTAACACTAAGGTATTTAACTTCTTCCGCAAACTGACCTAAAACTCCATTGAGAAAAGGCTGTTTTAAATTTAGCTTTCTCCTTTTGGTAGAAGGTACAATAAAAGTTTCAGAAGGGTTTACATTTAAGCCCTGTATTCTACACCATTTTACAGTTACATTGAGTGCAATTTGTAACCGACTAGATATCGTGTCAAAAAACTTCCCACGAACTAGTATAGCTACATTGTCAGCTCAGCCAATCACATCGTACCCTAGCTCTTATAATCTTTTAAGGAATTCGGCTAATACTAAGGAGCACAATAAGGGCTAAAGAATACCTCGTTGAGGACAGACCTTAATCGATCTAATAGTTAGTTGTGCACCTCCAAGGTCAGCAAGAATTTTTGGGTCTTATACCATCGCCATCATCTATCCAATAAAACAGTTATCCAGGCACTTTGCTTCCATTGCGGAATGCATTAAGCTTTAAGATGCATTCTCGAATGCTCCTTCAATTAAGCTAGTTGGCTTAAGCTATTAAGCTTATCGGCTTAATAAAGTCGAATCTAATAAGCTTGTGGGCTTAATAAAGTCGTCCACATTTTTTTCAATTGCCTTTAGCAGAGGATAGACTAGGGGTCGTTCTATCTCTTTTTACCGCTTTTGGAATAAAGACAAATCGAAACAATCTCCAAGCTTTTGGTACATAACACTGAGTAACACTACCCAAGCACTCAAAAGTTCGAATCTAGTTGAGTGGAGAGCTCAGAAGTTCAAATTTAGTTGAAATTTAGTTTCATGGAACTTTTTTGCTGAATAACAAGACACTTCACGTACTGCTTACTTTACCTTACCAATCAGACTAAGGCCGGCGTGGCACAGAAGTTGTCTCCATTCTATTCAGTCAATGGCTGTCACTCGCCAGCCTCGCTGTCTGCGGAGGGTCCGCAGGTTGCCTTCTACTTGATCGATCCACCTTGCTCGTTGTGTGCCTCTTCTTCTTGTACCTGTCGGTTCGTTTTCGAGAACCATTTTCACAGGGCTGTCGTCCGACATTTTTACGACATGCCCAGCCTATCGTAGTCGACCGATTTTTGCGATGTGTACGATGGAAGGTTCTCCCAGCAACTGATGAAATTCGTGGTTCATTCGCCTCCTCCACGTTCAGTCTTCCATCTGCACTCCACCGTAGATGGTCCTCCACTAGCAATGTCCATGTTTCGTGGCCGTAGAGGACTACCGGTCTAATTAATGTCTTGTAGATGGTCAGCTTTGTGGGTCGGCGAACTTTGTTCGATCTCAGCGTCCTTCGGAGTCCAAAGTAGGCACGATTGCCAGCCATAATGCGCCTTTGTATTTCTCTGCTGGTATCGTTATCGGCGGTCACCAATGAGCCCAGATACACGAAGTCGTCTACTACCTCGATTTCATCACTGTCGATTTGAACTCGTGCTAGGAGGCTAACATTGTCTTCTCGTGAGCCTCTTCCATTCATGTATTTTGTTTTCAACGCCTTAATCACAAGCCCAATCCTACCAGCTTCAGCCCTAAGTCTGATGTACGTTTCCGCCATCGTCTCAAAGTTACGTGCTACGATATCAACGTCGTCGGCGAAGCCAAATAGTTGGACAGACTTCCTGAAGATCGTGCCACTCGTGTCTATCCCAGCTCTTCGAATCACACCCTCCATTGCAATGTTAAACAACAAACACGACAATCCATCACCTTGCCGTAACCCTCTCCGAGATTCGAAGGGACTCGAGAGTGTCCCTGATACTCGGACGACACACATCACTCGATCCATCGTTGCTTTGATCAACCGCGTCAGTTTTTCCGGAAATCCATATTCGTGCATGATTTGCCATAGCTGGTCTCGATCGATTGTATCATACGCTGATTTGAAATCGATGAAAAGATGATGTGTGGGCACGTTGTATTCGCGACATTTCTGCAGCACTTGCCGAATCGCGAAAATCTGGTCCGTAGTAGCGCGAGCACCCATGAATTCCGCTTGGTATTGCCTCACGAACTCCTTTGCAATTGGTGACAGGCGGCGGCATAGTATTTGGGAGACCAACTTATAGACAGCGCTCAGTAGCGTGATCGCACGATAATTGCAGCAATCTAGCTTGTCGCCCTTTTTATAGATGGGACACACTATTCCCTCCATCCAATCCTCCGGTAAACATTCCTCCTCCCAAATCTTGGTAATTACCCAGTGCAGCACTCTGGCCAGTGCTTCACCACCGTATTTCAATAGCTCGCTTGGGAGTTGGTCAACACCAGCGGCTTTGTTGTTTTTTAAACCGACCAATTTCCTCCTCAACTTCCTGAAGAGTTGGGGTCGGGGTCCTGTCATCTTCTGCGCGTGTTCCTAGATTTATTACCGAGCCACTTTCGTTCGCTGTAACATTACCGTTCAGGTGCTCGTCGAAGTACTGCTTCCACCTTTCAATCACCTCACACTATCCTGTGAGAAGGTTGCCATCCAGGTCTCTGCACGTATCAGCTTGTGGTACGTAGCCTTTGCGCGAGCTGTTCAACTTCTCATAGAATTTGCGTGTGTCGTTAGCACGGTACAGTGCTTCCATTTCTTCGCGGTCTCGATCTACCCTCTGGCGCTTTTTCCTTGGAAGAATAGAATTTTGTCTGTTCCGTGTCTGTCCATACCGTTCCGCATTCGCTCTCGTACGGTGCTGCAGCATTCTCGCTCGTGCTGCAATCTTCTCCTAAAATAACTGCTTGCATTCGCCATCAAACCAGTCATTTTTTCGATTCGGTGCAGAAGTACATAGTGTCACTAATGCAGTGCTACCAATGGCGGTTCGAGTATTTCTCCAGCTATCCTCAAGAGTAGCAGCGCCAAGCTGCTCTTCCGTTGGTAGGGCTGCTTCTAGCTGTTGCGCGTATTCCTGAGCAACTCCGGTTTCCCGTAGTAGCTCAATGTTAGGTCGTGGCGTCCGAGTTCGACGCGTGTTGTACACCGTCGAGAGTTTCGATCGAATACATACTGCAACTAGGTAGTGGTCCGAGTCTATATTCGCACTGCGGTAGGTGCGAACGTTGATGATATCGGAGAAGAATTTCCCGTCGATTAGAACATGGTCAATTTGATTTTCTGTTCGTTGGTCAGGTGATCTCCAAGTGGTTTTGTGGATGTATTTACGGGGGAAGAAGGTACTTCGAACTACTAAACCACGGGAGGCCGCAAAGTTCACGCATCGTTGGCCATTATCATTCGATACGGTTTGCATGCTGTTAGGCCCTATCACCGGTCTGTACATTGACTCCCGTCCTACCTGAGCGTTCTGTCACCAATGACGACTTTTACGTCCTGCTGCGGACAGCCATCATACACTTGCTCTAGCTGCGCGTAGAACGCTTCTTTTTCGTCATCGGGTCTCCCGTCGTGTGGACAGCGTACGTTGATGATGCTGAAGTTGAAGAATCGACCCCTGATCCTCAGTTTGCACATTCTAGCGTTGATCGGAAACTATTCAATCACGCGTTGACGCATTTTACCCAGCAGTACAAAGCCGGTGCCCAGCTCGTATGTGGTACCACAGCTCTGGTAGAAAGTAGCCGCTCGATGCCCGCTTTTCCATACCTTCTGTCCTGTCCAGCAAACCTCCTGCAGTGCTACGACTTCGAAGTTACGTGGTTGAAGTTCGTCGTAGATTATCCGATCGCAGCCAGGGAAGCAGAGCGATTTGCAGTTCTATGTTCCGAATTTCCAATCGTAGTCCTTATTTCGTCGCCTAGGTCTTTGCCGATTATTCCGGGCCGTATTAACTTCTGTATTATTTGTTACATTGATTTTTTAAGGGTGGCTTGTTGGGCCTTCCCCAACCCTCTGTGTCACCGGAGGACCATCGTGCACAGCACTGTTTAGAGTCCCACGCTGGCACAAAGACGATGACCAGCCGCTCCTAACATGGAAGACAGACGCTGTTTTGAGCCGCCCCTAACATGGAGAACAGACGCTCAGATAGACTGCACTCTTTGAAGAGGGCAGCCCCCCATTCTCTGTCAGCATATGATCAAGGTCCCACCAGGGTTGGTTACCCGATCTTTCCTATGGTTACTCAAATAAACAAACCAACAAACCTAACCTAACCTAAATGCTTAAGCACGAAATCACAACCTTCTTGTTCGTTCAAAACTTTACGGTTTGAAAATTTAGTATGTATAAATTAAATTGTCTTATAATTTACTCTAAATTCAAAAGAATATAGAGTATCATTGTGCTTGCCACACAACGAACAAATTCATGCATTGGCGTTGGCATGAAAAACTTTCAATTAAAAACTGTGGAAGTGCCTCTGCTCGTTGAAAAACCGACGCCACTGGTGTAGCATTAAGCGTGACTGCTATTTGGCACCCCAGTGGGTCTGGTTTCAATCCCAGCCGAGGCCGGTGAGATTGTTTTGAGGTGACAAAATCTCTGATTACGTCTTCCTTTGGAAGGGAAGCAATTCCGTTAGCCCCGGATCATGTTTTGAAGAGTGTGATATGTAGGGTGGAAGTGCCTTCCTCCGGTGGAGAACCAGCCTAAGGCTGAAAGCCCCGTTAATACAGAAAGAACTCCTAAGTCAGTTAGAAATAGAGTGACAAAAATCGATAACTCGAAAAACATTAACTTTAGACAGATGATGTTTTCAGAAGATTTTATTTAAACAATTAGATCTATCATTTGGTTTGAGTGGTGACTAGAGTGGTCCTCTTTTGTTCTTAATAAAAAATTCAACTTTTTATTCTTATGATTTTGCTTCTACAGATTTGTAGGTATTTAAATTTAATGAAATTTTGCTGAAGAAATTTAATTTCTATCTTATCTAGGTATCATTTTATAACAGTTTCTGGCTTTCCTTAGGGTGAGACATAAAAAAAACAGCTTTTTTGCAGTACATTTTTTATTTCAATTTGTATTTGAAACTTTTAGGGCATAAAATGTCGAAAATTTGGAATATACAAGATAGTTGCTAATTATTATAGAAAAAAAGTTTTAGGGGTTGAAGTGTAAAAAAAATACGTTTTTGCAAGATTTCTTATTCCCTTATTTGCAAATATTTACAAACACAGAGTACGTGAATCGAAAGTTCAAACTTCCATCTACAAGATCTATGCAAAATTGTTTGTCCCCTTTTGACCCCTTCAGCTTAGCTTAGCTTAGCTAGCTTGACTGACTGCACGTATCGATGGTTGCTAGTCCGTGATTGGTCAGAATCAGTGAAATTGCACAATGAATCAACTCAATGGGGCTGGGAGTAACCGACCATTCTCACTGTACACGTTTCAGTGACTCAATTTCTTTAATAATCAATAACGGCGCCGGCCACGTCCTTGCAATCAGTTGGGAATAGGGAAGGAAAGTTAGTGTGACCTTTGCTGATTAGGGACCGTGTTTACCTCTGCATCCCCACAAAGGTCACAGGAAGGAGGTTTTTCTATGTAAGTAGGGTAGGGCTCGATAGATCAGGATTCACCTTGATAAGTGATGTGATCATATATATATATATTATGCATTATAAAATTAAATGAACATTCACACATACATACGCATGTAAACATACACGAACATACTCATACACTCAGTAGCAAAAAAAAAGCCGAGCAAAACCCTGCTCCCAAAAACCACGTTGTTCAACCCCCTGTCTCTCCGCCAACCATCAATACTTCCAAATGAAAATCTGACAATTCAATAACTAATGTATAGACCCTATGCGATCAAAACCTCATGCCGACAAAACCTACAGACCCAAAGCTATCACAACATATGTAGAAAAAGCCATCCCTGGACACAGCAACCTCAAAAATCCGCTCCCCTGTGAAGGAGCCAGGTAGCACACTAAAAACCTCTCCACAGCCTACAAAAATACAGAAAACTATGTGGACAAAACTTGAACTACCTCCACAAAGTGGTCTGGACCACAGCTGGCGTCAAAGTTGACTAACCAACACGAGCACCCCCCCCCCCCCTCTCCCGACACTGACCCCACTGAAACATCGGTGCAAAAAAAAAAGCCGAGGTGAATTCATCTTATTAATACACATGATTTGTTACGCGTGAAATATCCCAAATAACTAGTGTAACCCACGAAGAACTTTGAAAATATGGCATTCAGTATGAATTGGTTTGTGAAAACTACGTATACAGTGTTATACAGTATTATTAATAAAATTCACCTCGGCTTCCTCCCCGCACCGACACCTCAGCAAGGTCAGCATCGGGTGAAAAACGGAAATGCCCACGTTGGTACGTCAACCCTGCAGCTGCAGTCCAAACCACCCTATGGAAACAGTTCAAATCCCGCCCACACAATCCTCTGTACCCGTACAAGCCCCGAAGAAACCTCCAATATGCCACCCAAACTGCTCACAGAAATACGGACCCCTGAAATCTCCACGTCCAAAAATGACTCCCCTCACACATTCCACGACAACCCCAAATCTATAAACCCTATCAACATGAAACCCCCATTTTGTATAATGTTGTCAAACCTTCATCCAAAAACACTGACAATTGACAAAGTTACAGGAGGCTGAACATGGAGTCTTCTGCCAACAAAATCCCGTTCGGCCTCTCCCATGCCACTGAGTGTACATACACATACATATACATACATAACGAAACTAAAAATATTGGAATGGGACACAAATGGAGAAAATGGAAAGAGCTCACCCTGGTTTCCAGAACATTCCATTGCTGTGGTTATAACATCGAGCAACCAGAGCAGGTCCGCGTACCCTCCAGATAACATTCTGTTCTTAAGGAGATGGTCGACCATGAACGCTCCACGACCATTAACCAAACATCTCCGAGTGACGCGGGTGAGCTCGACCTCCTCCTGTCGCCGCAAGGCTGTATGTTCGGGGTTCCGTCTGCACCGGGGACACTTTGTTTTTACACCAGTCGAAAGCCTCGTGTTGGACCGCAATAAACTCTTTAGTGACCGAATCATTATCAAGATGAAAAGTTCAACACTACACAATAATTTCCACTAAATATCTAATTTTCTCGAAAATTTGCAGATAAAACAAGCAGCGAAGCACAAACACGTCAGTCCCGCAGCGCGACCTACTTCGATCTTATGTTTGTCCCCTTTTGACCCCTTCAGGAGAAAAACTCGTTTTAAAATTGGTAGTTTTGCATTTTTAATGCATAATTTTCGATAAGCAGCATCAGCAATTATCATCGAAAAGTGTAACAATACGAGTTTTTTTTTATGACAATGTTCATATTTTTCCATTACTTCAACTCCTTTTATTTTTTAACATTAATATCACAGACAAGCAGACATAACACATTTAACATTTCGCACTAAAAATCATTGTCATTTAAAATTAAACTACCTACAAATCTGTTGAAGCAAAACATCATCTAAATCATAAGAATAAAAAGTTGAAATTTTTAGTATGAACAAAAAAGGACCACCCTAGTCACCACTCAAAACATATGATAGATCTATTTTTTTTTAATTAAATCTTCCGAAAACATCATCTGTCTAAAGTGATAGTTTTCGAGTTATCGATTTTTGTCGCGAAATATGTCCATTCGTACCATAGTGCACTGTCCAGGAGTCACACATCACAAAAATTGTCTATTAAATCCCGGAATCTGTTGATTTTCAAGTTCTTCTCTTAGCTCAGTACTGAAAATTGAGCCCTAAAAAATATTCGATACGTCATGTTTCACTGGCTATTTTCTGCTTGTTGTATAACCCGTTGCTTTCAGGGTTAGAATTATGGGCGCAGTTCCGATGTGAAGCAAACACGTATTAAGGAGCGATTGTTGTTTTCCATGTCATGTCTTCGTACATGCAATGATGAACAAATAAGAAACCTTCTATTACACCTGTTGCTAGGTGCTTCGTGAACGTTTGTACTGCGCACGTATTCTTTTTTTTTTAGGAATCGTTTACTCTTTTAGGCCTATTCAGCACGAATTTCTGAAGCTAATGGAAATTTCACCGATACAGATGGATTCCAAGTTTATTTGTCCTTTGCTACGCATATGTTAATTAGTTGTACAGTCTCAAATTGTTGAGATTTTGTTCAAGAAAAATATATTAAGTGCCAGTTGTCTGATAAATCAAGAATTTGATCACTCTTCATAAGGGTGAAACCTAAGATGTCAAAATAATACTAATAGTTTAAATGAATCGCCCAAAAACAGAATCCAGCGGTATGCTGAAAATGGCTCAGGTATCGAAATATCTCTCTAATGATAGGTTTTCTCAATAAAGTTTCAATTGTGGAGTGGAGTGATGAGCTTACACTCCAAAAAAATTTACCAGTCCATCCATTTCAATGGTAGCCATTTCCAGACTCTGTCTCGTACCACCTAAATAAGATAAATTCCAGAAAAAATATGCTACAAAAGTTCTGTGGCGAACTCCTCTCAATACTGTAACACCACCCAGGAGCAAAAAAGAAATTCATCAGTTAATTCAGTCCAACACTTTCTCCGGAAGGTTCTCGCACATCGCAGCAGCAGCAGCAGCAGTGATAAATCGTTTTCGATAAGAGTAGGTACATACATCGATATGCGAAGTCTATGCTAACACTTTCATCCATTCACAACCTCATCCAAGCTCATCCTGAATACATCATCATCCTTCGCTCTTTCGTCCATCCGTGCCCTTAAGGAGCAATAAAAAGCAATAGATTACGCCGGGAAATGTTCCCCGAGGGATGTGGGAAATCACTTCTCCAATCACACCATCCCATGCACGGTGCTAGCGGTGAGCATAGCGTCCCATACTCGCAAGATAAATGAAGCCAGGGGTCATTTACGTAGAAATGCTTCCTTTTTCATCGTGGAAGAAGATGCTTTTCTTTCTACTGGAGCGGGAAAATCTCGGCGCTCGGCTGGTGGCAGTGGGTGAAGCGATTGACTGATGTCTTTTGGTTGAGCGTAGAGAGCAAGAAAAAGAAGAAGAAGGGGAGTAAAATGCCGAAAGAAGTAGGACCCACCAACTCTGTCCCCAACACCCTTTACTGAAGCACAGGAGACATGATACCGTTGAAGCTTTTGTTGTCGTTGGTCGTCGTCACGAGGCCGCCTGTCGATGTCACAAAGAAGGTTCTTTGGTAAGGATTCTTTCAATGAGTATCTATTCGCTTCTTCCAGTTTTTTTTTCTTTCAGGAATCCAAATGAAGCCAACACAATACGGCGAAACAGGGATTTGTACTTTCAAAAGAGCGGACACAAAAATGCATCGTCTGGAAACATTCTATGCATGGGTTCCGAATATAGATCTATTGCACTAAAAAGAAGGAGTTTTTTTTTGCATTGCTCTCTTTCCACGTTCTGTGTAGCAAATTGAGAGAACTTCATTCCTTTCATATTTAAACATGTAAAAAACAGTAAATTTAAAACATCAGTCTGAAAACAATCTTGGTGAGTTCAATATTCAAGTATTCAATACTTGGCTTTCAATTGATCGTATACTCAAACAAAAAAGCTGAAGAAAGAACGCTTCTTTCCTCAACGCAGTTAGATTGCAAAGCTCCTTTGGATCAGATGAACATTTATTTATATCTTTATCATTTAAAACATCCAAAAATTTAATTCAATTCCGTTGGCGAATACCACCTCGTTAGGTCTCGTACCAACTATAAGACCCCGCTCCCTTCCTGATTTGATCCTTAGCACAACCCATCACCGAGCTAAGGATGTGTACGACAGTTTCCCAGCATTCCACTGAAATTAGAAAGGAAATGCTTTTGATCTCGGCAAAGATGCCACACTTTCATCAAGAAGGATGCCTATCAACCCGCCTCCCACCACTTTCGGAACACATAATTACCTACCAAACTGTCAGAGAGCTTCTTCCAATTTGTTCACTGCAATTTGATTGGAAGGAATTTCGAATTTAACATCAAGGCAGGCGAGGAAAATGTTCGCCTCGACGACGACGATGACTGTTGACTTTTCCAATTTCGATAAATATAAGCCTTCGGAGAGGCTCAGCATTCCGGGAAAATGTGCTTTGCAGTCCGGCAGTTAAACAGTGGAAACAAATGGCCGACTATTAGACGCGAAGAGCTCGTTATTACTTGGAACACGCAAAGCTGCCATCCCCACAATGTATACTGTGATGCATTTCAAGGAATCACTTTCGAAATAGCGCTACTAAGTAATTGCTCATGGCACACCATCGCTGCCGCTCGGAACATACATATGTATTGCCGGGGTGCGTTAGAGTGATGCCAGGCAGCTTGCGTGCCGCAAAATCCACAGGACGTGATTTATAGAGCCCCTTCCGAGCGTCCAGCCATTCATCATCGACTGCTCTGCTGCGTTCTCTGCGGGGTCGTGGTTGGCCATGAGCGGTAAGGATTCACCTAGCAGCTCATCGTCGCCGCCATTCGTTCGAATAGATGGGTGTTCGTTGATTAGTGGTAATTATTGACGTCCGTTTGCAAAACCACAAGCCGGTAAGCTTGTTACAAGTTGGACATCGGTTCCCATTGCTTGCTACCAGCAATGATCCAAGTGGGATATTCCTGCTTTCCGAACGCTTGTCGGCGGGACAACGCTTTCCGTTAGAAAATTGTAATGACCTTGATGTGTAATTACATTCTATGTGCTTATGGCACAATTTGCTTGGTTATTTCATACTTTTTATTTGACTTTTGTGATTCAATTATTCTCAAGTACTATCTCAAATAGGGAAGCAGAACCTATCTTGAGCTCAATAAGCAGACCTCCAGTGGAAATCGGTGAATATGCACTAAATACCGAACACTGAGTACACAAGTTATTCATAATTTGTTCGTTTACTTACCGTTAAAAAACATTCGATTCTGATAATATTCTCCAATTTAATACGGAAAAGTCGAGTTATTAGTACGAGACACTGAAGAAGTCTGCACATTGTAGACGAAATACGCGTATCTGTCGAAGATAAGCAAAGGTAGTTGGAATTAAATGGAAGTTACTAATTTTTCTTCTAATTTCTAGTTACGGAAAAGTTGCCATTGCTATGTATCTATTTTAATAATATCAAGAAAAACATTAATCCCATCTGTGTACATATGTTAATCGTACTGATTTTAATCAAGAAAAAATATAAACAAGTTAACGTTCTCCACTACTACACCCAAAAATGAAGTAGATTATTTGACAGCACTTCACGTGTGTTGGGTAGCATTTATATAACCAAGACAAAATGAAAGGGTTTGTTTGTAATTCTTGCATGAAAATTTTGACAACAAGACTCACCATAACGTTGGGCATAGAATGCTCTATGAATGATTGAACACGCACACTAGCGTTGATGTGTATGCTGTACAGTAGGTGAGCAGTGCCGCCAAATTCAACAGAGATGGAAAAATATTATTAAATGTGGAATTTTATTTCTCGGTAAATATTGAAAAAATCTACAATTAGAAGTATGTTGTTAGTTATTTTTTTATTATTAATCATTTATTTGTACAGGCTCAATCGAATCAACTTTACAGAGCCAAGTTTTCATATTTGTATACATCATGTATCCTAACTCTAAAGTTGGGGGGATAGAGCCGATTAATCGCGACCGTCTCGAGGGTAATAGGAATAACAATTTAACGGATAAGGAATTGGACGGGAATTTAAAATATGGTTTACATAACACATTTATTTTATATTCTAAATTTTCAAAAAACTTAAAACTATACAACTTTTGGTTTTATTTTTATTTGAACATTTTTGAAAGAGAAAAAAAAACACACAAGCACAGAAAAAAAACTTTTACTAAACATACATGTTAAACTAACTACAATCTAAGGCTAATGTTAGTCAAAAACACAAAAACGAATTTCATAAATTCCAGATCACGTACAGCCAAAATATCCCGAACCGGTACATTGGGTTGTCTACCTCGAGCCCGAAGGGAATCATAAAGCTCAGATCTGACTCCACGATGCTCAGCACATGACCAAATAATGTGATCTGCGTCCTGATAACCTTGTCTACATTCACAGAGATTGCAGTCGCTCAGCCCAACTCGGTATAAATGAGCGTTCAAAGAATAATGATTGGACATGAGGCGAGACATGACACGAATGAAGTCTCGTCCCACATCCATCCCCTCAAACCAAAATTTCTTCGACACCTTTAGGATGATAGAATGTTGCCATCGCCCCAAATCTCCTTTACTCCATGACGAATGAATGTTGACGAAAAATAGCAAAAAAATCTTTGAAACCGATTTGTCGATCATAAATATCGCCTTCCATAGCGCTCATCTTTGCAAGCGAGTCCGCTTTCTCATTGCCCGGAATTGAACAATGAGAAAGGACCCATACAAAGGTGATAATAAAATAACGCGAAGATAAAGCACTCAGAAGCTCCTGTATTTTCATGAGAAAATACGAGGAGTGCTTTACCGGCCTCAATGAGCGAATAGCCTCTATAGAACTGAGACTATCCGTGAAAATGAAGTACTGATCCGGTGTTAATGAGGCAACAATTTCTAGCGTAAAATATATTGCCGCTAATTCAGCGACATATACGGAACAAGGAGCTTGAAGTTTACGGTTGGCGCTATAAATTTCATTAAATATACCAAAGCCTGCTGACTCCTCTATCAAAGATCCGTCAGTGAAGAACGATTTAGTGGAATCAACTTGGCCAAACTTTGCAGCAAATATCACCGGAGCAATCATAGGACGATGATGCTCTGGGATTCCATGAAGCTCTTGCTTCATGGATAAATCAAAATGAACCGAATTATCGAAGTTGGAGAAGCAAACATGATTGGGAATATTCTGTGAAGGGCTGACATCCTGTGTTATGTATAGATGGTACAAGGTCATGAAGCGGGTTTGAGGATTCAACTCAAGGAGCTTCTCAAAATGTTCGATTACCTAAGGGTTCATAACTTCACACCTGGTGAGGAGCCGGAGAGATAATTCTGAAAACCGATCCAAGAGTGGCAACATGCCAGCCAGCACTTCAAGACTCATGGTGTGAGTCGAGTGCATGCAACCTAACGCGATACGAAGACACTGATACTGAATACGTTCCAGTTTAATAAAGTGCGACCGAGCCGCTGACTGAAAACAAAAACTACCGTATTCCATAACCGACAAAATCGTTGTCCGGTACAACGTTAGAAGATCTTGTGGATGAGCTCCTCACCAGGTTCCGGTAATTGTGCAGAGAAAGTTGATCCTTGGCTGGCACTTTCGCTTCACATACTCAATATGGGATCTTCAGGTGCACTTTGAATCGAACCAGACCCCAAGATATTTAAATGACATAGAATGAGTTATCGGCTTACCCCAAATTTGAAGCTTCGGTTGTGCTGGGTTATGCTTCCTAGAAAAAAACTACCAACTCAGTTTTCTCCGTAGAGAATTCGATACCTAGCTCTAGAGCCCAAGTAGACAAATTGTCTAAGGTATCCTGTAAGGGTCCTTGCAGATCGACCCCATTGGGTCCCATGATAGACACTACGCCGTCATCTGCAAGTTGTCTCAACGTACAGTTGTCACCTAGACAACCGTCAATGTCTATGACATATAAAATTATACAAAGGGGCTTAAACATGATCCCTGGGGAGACCCATGTAGCTAAATCGTTGAAGCTGTAGAGGTTCCATGAGAAAGCTCATATGTTTCTCTGACAGCAAATTGTACAAAAATTATTCATTAATGGTGAAAAGCCACAAGCGTGGAGTTTATCTGAAAGAACTCTCAACGGATCAAATCAATCAAAAGCCCCTTTATATCCAAGAATAGCAGCCATTTGCTCTTTTAGCAAAAGCTAACTGAATATCTGTGAAAGCAACGCGAGACAGTCGTTCGTTCCCTTACCCCTACGGAAACCATATTGAGTATCTGAAAGCAGGTTGTTCGTCTCAACCCATTTGTCCAAGCGGAAGAGGATCATTTTCTCCAACAACTTTTGAATACAAGATAACATCGCGATGAGTCGATAGGAGTTGCGGTCGGACGCGGGCTTACCAGGGTTTTGAATGGCAAAACTCTCACCCGTCTCCAATCATCCGGTACAATGTTGAGTTCCAGAAACTGATTAAACAAGTTCAACATGCGCCTCTGAGCGACGTCTGGGAGTTCTTAAGCAAGTGACAGGATCCTATCAGCCCCGGAGCCGTATTGCCACACGAAAGAGTGCGAGAGAGAACTCTACCATTGAAAAGGGTTGGCTAATCTCATCTATCCAATTCGTGTTTTCGCAAGGAACCATCCGTGCCGGCACAGAATCTGGACAAACTTTTCGCGCGAACTTAAGGATCCATTGCACTATGGTCCAGATCACGAATTTACGAGGAAACATGCTCCCAGCGCCTAAACTTGAAACTTTACTGCAAACTGATGTTCTACAACATGGTTTGTATCACTAAGGCCCATTTTTTGATGTAGGTTAAAATTAGGGTGGTCCCCATTTTCACGGAAATACATTAACTAACTTTTATATTTGCAGAAATAGACGTTTACATTCTTAGACCAAATTCTAGCGCATAAAATTTCATGGAATTTAAAATTTGATTTTGTAGCTTAAAAATTGACCGATTTAGAGCAATTTTCCCTCATCAACTTAGGGTGTACCATAAAAAAATGTTTTTTTTTGCCCTTACTCTTTTATTTCATTTCCCACCGTACAGTTGTTTTCCGACGAGTTTTAGAACTTTTAATGACGCGTACTTTGGTTTACAAATTTTGCCGCTAGCTTCAACCAATAAATAGTTTTTGAAGTTTTTCTATAAAAAATTCGCCCTCTTTAAATGTTGATTTTCATGATTTGGGCAAACACGAAAAAAAATAAAGACGTGATTTGGAAGGACAATTTATATTGTTTAACATATGTGAAAATTAGAGATATGTTATTTCTGTATTTTAAGAAAATTACATTTGAATCTGGGATGGTTTTAGAAGAAAAACTTCAATCACTATTGATTGGTTACAGCTAGTGGCAAATTAATATATCAAAAAACGCGTCTTCAAAAGTTCTACATTTCATTTGAACAAAATTTTACAATAGAAATTAGAATAAAAGAGTTAGGACAAAAAAAAAACATTTTTTATGGTACACCCTAAGTTGATGAGGGAACATAGCTCTAAATCGGTCAATTTTCAACCTTAAAAAAAAGTGCCAGTGCCGTGAGAGTTAAAATCTCCCATGATCATCCATGGAGCTGGGAGAACTGAACACATATCTGAAAGTTGTTTTTGGTTTATTGAGGCTCTAGGTCGAATATACACAGAAGCAATGCAAAGGCTTTTATTTTTAATAACAGCCTGACATGCGACAACTTCAATACCTGGAATGGGAGGAAAATTCACTCTATAGAAGGAGTAGCACTTTTTGATCCCCAAAAGTACTCCCCCTCCACGCGAATCCTCACGATCAAGACGAATAATATTGAAATCATGAATCGGAAGATTGATTTCGGAAGAGAGCCATGTTTCACAAAGAGCGAATGCATCACAACCGGTAGTGTGAGCTAAAAATTTAAAAGATTCCAATTTAGGAATCAAACTTCGACAATTCCACTGTAGAACAGTGATCAAATTCCCGACCTCATTTGGAAAATTATCCATCGAAGGAAATGATAGCTGCAAGGAGGGGCCACTTAATTGTCAATTGCTTCAAAAAGGTCTTCACTGTTGGAAGCATTGCCAAACCAATGCTTTTGAGAGGGTCAGAAATTTCAAGGTACTTGAAGATACCTTCGGCAAAGTCATCAAATGAGAACAGCCCACTTGAGGAGGAGACTTCTGTTCTTAAAATCGGAGCATCAGGGGTTTTGGATGTCCCCAGGAGAGATGAAAAGTCTTGGAACTAGTTAGTAGTGCAGAAACCAGGAGGACTAGGATTTTCCTTTTTTCCACCTTTGCTGGAAAGGGGCAAGCTGGTTTTGGGCTCCGGATCAGCAATTAAAGTGAGCGTTCTAATTTTTCCCCGCGTTGTTTGTACGCCGGGCACAACGAGAGAGCATGAGGAGGGGTTCCCTTAAAGAAAGCGCATTTTGGTGGAATGATAGGTAAATTAAACATAGTAAGTACCTCGTCTCACCACGTTTAATTCACCTTTAATTGCACAGTTTTTCAGAATGCGAATTTAGCTGGAAAGATACATTTTCAGCCTAAGTTTAAAGTTTTGGAGCAAAATTGTCATCGACGAAGTTGTTTTTTCCCTGGGCATTGGCAAAACCTTGTGGTAGCTTAATAACTACCAGTTTCCAGGGCTTATCCGGATCTTTACCCAAACAGGAAAAATGCAAACCAGTGTTTCCAGGGGTCATGTGGACCAGAAGTGCATTTGAACGCACTAGTAGTAGCATATTAAATTTTAATTCGACACTTGTTCTTATTTTCATACAATAGGTATAGAATATACATAATTTCAATTACATTACTGCTATTCAAAGAATCGTCTATTAATTTCAACAGTTTTATTATAACTGAGTTTTATTATGGGTCTACAATTTTCTGGAAAGCATTACCACACAGATTCTAAATATGGTTTGGCTGTTTTTGGCAGAGGACCGAATGTGTTTGTATACTTGTAGAGCAAAAAAAGAAACAAAAAAGAGCCTAAAAGGGTCACTGTGGATGCAAATCCGAGTCTCATGGCGACGCAACCTGGATAGTCAGGCATCTCGGCCTCTGGTTGGAACAAGACCAAGTAGCCGCCCAAGAAAAATCTACGTGGACGAAGCACATGCATGCGAGTAACATCTGTATGTTCCCAACAAATCAAAACTAATAACATCAGTGTGGGTAAGCAAATCAGTTAACCTTTTCAAAACTACATACACATCATATATACAAACCCCTAGTAGCACACTTGTTGCCATTTGGTTGAGATAACATTAATATGACTTGCTAAGCCATAATCAAGTAACTACAACCAATTATGACCGTAGTGTGCTACTTGGGACATAACTATATATTAAACAACCGCCCACAAATATCCATGTCCTACAGAGCAGCTTATTTTCCCGATGAGTCTAACGTCAAATATTTTGTTCCATTTGGGAGCGTAGAATAAGGGCTGTTACATTGTCACACCTGTACTATATGAAATTGCGCAGATACCAGAAACTGCACTGACAAGAATATCACTAACAATGTAATGGCACGGACAAGTACAAAAACACGGACTTTAACAAATGCCTGGACAACAAAACGCGTACACTGACTGATACTTAATCCCAAAATTTTTTAAGAAAATTATGTGAACTAATTTTGAAAGCCCGGTGTTTATTTGGTCACCATAGACTAAACCTTCCGGCATAAGAATTTTCAAAAACCAACCCCGATCATTGCAATCCTAAGGGGATATAACATAAAATAAAAAAAAACAGATACATTTTCAGCCTAAGTTTGAAGTTTTGGGGCAAAATTGTCATCGACGAAGTTGTTTTTTATAACAAGACGTTTTTTTTGGTGTGAATGAAAACTATGGTGGTCCTTATTTTCAGAGAAAGCAAAAATGTATTTTTTTTATTTGCAGAAATAAGAGCATACATTATTCGGATAAGTTGACAATGAATTTTACTGAAAAGTTACAGCAAAATAACTGATTTTTTAAGGGACACCCTAAGTTTCCTATGAAAAAATGCTCTAATTCGGTCATATCAAAAGGTACAGAAATAATAATACCATCAAAGTTGCTTGAAATTATTTATTCTACAACTTTTCCGAATAATGTATGCTCTTATTTCTGCAAATGAAAAAGGAAAAAGTTAGATTTTCGATTTCTCTGAAAATACGGACTTCCCTAGTTTTCATTCACACCAAAAGAAGCATCTTGTTATCAGAAACAAATTTGTGGAAGACAATTTTGCTCCAAAATTTGAAACTTAGGCTGAAAATGTATCTTCCCAGCTAAATTCGCATTCTGGACCACTGTGCAATGACTTTCAAAGCACATATGAACTAGACATCAGTTAACTAAATTATAAACGAATTAATAAATTACGGAATGCCCTCTTAAACCAATAAATGTAACACTGATTAACTAGTTATATAACATTAAGAGACGCAACGATCTCCCAAACTCTTTTCAAAGGAAACTTCTCTCTTATAAAATAAATACAAAGCACGTCATGGTAATATGTTTTTCTTATAGCGAACTCTATAGTGTGAACTCTAAAGTATCTGAGCAAAATATGAAAGAGTAGAAGAGGTTCACTAAATTTTGAAGATGTAGAATTGTTTTTTTCAATGTTACCTAAGAAAATTTATTATTTTTCAAAAATCGCAACCTACTGCTAGGGTTTGCAGGATTCTACCAGCGTATCATTCAAAACTATAACAGAATAGCAGTACCTAAAACGGATCTGCCGAAGATGTAAAAGAAGCAGTTTGAATGGACAGAACCAGCTGGATAGTCAAACTACTGAAAATCAAACCACTCATGAACCACTCCCTGCTTTACAGATTACTCGTTCAAAACTAAACCTTGACCAACAGACTAAGTTTATTTGGAACGCTGTACAGGGTGCGGCAGAAAATAATGCGAAAATTTCTTCTATTTCTTTCAAATCCCATTTTCAACATATTCAAGCAATAATATCAACATTTTCGGGTGCAGTTATCTTCATACAGTCCTTTTAAACAAATTTATTTAATGTGTCCTCCATTTTTATTAATAACACCCTCAAGCCGACGCCGGAAGCACCGATATTTCAGCATGGTCAATATCGGGTGAAAAAGGGAAATACTCATGTTGGTGCGTAAACTTTGACGCCAGCTGTAGTCCAAACCACGCGATGGAAACAGTTCAAATTTCGTCCACATTATTTCCTATGTATTTTTTGGCTATTGTGAAATTTAAAATATGTTATCTAAATTTTACACAGAAATACGGATTTTTGAAATTGGTCTGTCCAAAAATGACTTTTTTCACATATGTAATGAAAACTTAAAGTTTATGAACCTGATCAAAATTTCGACCACATTAGGTCTACACATTGTATATAGTATGGTGAAAGTTTCAGCTAAAAATATTGATAATTGACAAAGCTACAGTAGGTTGAACATGGCATTTTTTGGAAGCAAAATTTTCCTCGGCTTTTTTTTTGCTACTAAGTGTAGACTCATTTTTGAAAATAGCAGACCACCCCCCTCCCCCCTCGTAGACTTTTCTCCATACAATTTTTAGAATTTTTGTATGGAGCGTATGGACTTTGTTCAAACCCCCCCTCCTCCTAGAAAAGTCTAAGTGGTTTATGAATAGCCCCTTATGGAACGCACCGGGTTGCAAGCAATTTTTGCACGGACCGGTTGATCACGTTTGGCGTGCGTGCAAAGCGCGGACGTCCGTTTCCCGGCTTTCGCTGCTTAGGGCCATCCTGCAGGGACTTTTTTAAGCGGTAAAATGTTGTCAAATGGCACCCTACTACCTTAGCAATCTCTTTCGGCTTCTTCTGGGCGAGCAACAAACTGGTGATCACTTCTTTCGCGAACATTTTGACGATTTTGCAATAAAACAAATAGAGTGTTTGGATGCAGCACTTGAAAGTAAACATAAACAAATACACTTTCGACAGAAATTAATCACTAGCCACACGAATTAACCCAATACTCAAGTTTGAACATTTTCGCATTATTTTCTGCCGCACCCTGTATGTGTCGCAGCTTACCTCGGCTGTTTGTGTCATAAGCTACGGTATCTAAAATTGATGAATAAATTATTTGCCAAATCGAGAAAATGTCTCCATCTCAAAATAAAATTTGACCATCCCAGTTCGGAAACCTGTTTACGCCCTAGCACACGTTACCAGATCCATTAAAAAGTTACATCATGGAATATCTGCGGAATCGTTTGCCTCGGTTAATTTCACGCTCATTAATTATGAAAACATGAAAATGATTACCGGGAAGAAGAAAGGTACCATGGTTTTAGGCCCAATTGAATAGAGTTCCTCTGCCAGAATAAAAAAAAAGTTGTTTCCCTTAGCAACGTCCTTGCGACATAATGTCACGTCCTGGTGTATCCATCCCAGCACTCTGAAACAAAACTAATTGCATTTGTAATTCCATCGGAAAACAAGAATGCAACACCATCATCATCTCCGCGGCGTCACACGCAAAGTAAACACCCCGCCCGCGCCCGTCCCTTCTTTGCTTGTTGATGTTGTTCCAATGCTGAAGATAAAAGCCTTCGCCCAGAAAGGAAAACCACTCGCAATTTTGTTGTTGTGTTTCCTCCCACCGACACTACTGGTTTTTAATTAAGCAAAACTGCTACTGTGCATTCATTCGGTCGCATCAGTGAGCGTGGAAACGGACATCCACCGGAACCGAGACGTGCTGGTGGCGGTGCGGCGCAAAGACAGAAAACACGGCGACTTTTACCAGGGAAAAGTTTCTCAGTTTTTCTTTCCATGCCCCAGCAATGGTCTCGGATGGCAGGGAGCAAAGTGATACCCAGAAAGAAGGAACGCTGTAAACATTTTCCCTGGTTTCAGTTACTTCCTGCAGCCGCGCACATCCGTTGTTACAACTATAGTAGTGGTGTAGGAACGTTGTTGTGGTTTTGGACCAGCTTCCTTTTATCTTGTTATTCAAGTGGAATGGAGGAATGCGAAACGACGACCACAAAAGACGGATGCTGGCATAAATATCGGAGGATCAGCGCAGAAGTAGCTTAACTTTATTAAAAGTATATTAAAATCTCTTGTAGAAGAAGAAGAAAAAAACGCTGGAAATTTTTAATTCAACTAGTGGCTTTGATTGCCCGCTCGCAGATCAGAGCGATGATTTTTCTTTTCTTTCGAAGAGGATTTTAATTGGATTATCGAGCTTTCTTGAGAGTTGAGAAATTGTTTCCCCTCCCGGTTTCGAACGGAAAAGCGCTGGAAAGTCCGTAACCAGATTTCAATCACGGTCTGAACGAACATTTATCAAGATTCGGCTCTCTTGACAAAGTCCCTTCGACAAGCTGGGGGAAAAAGAATTGTCATCCAACTTTACCTCTTTTTCCTGGAAGCTGAACCAAATCGAGAACGGCATAAAGAGGGGGGAGAGGTTCGAGAGAGAGAGAAAAATAATGAGACACGTATTTTCCAGCCACCGACCGACGATGACCGGGGCCATCTCTTGAGGAATTTTCGTTCGTCAAGAAGAAAACCACCAACCATGGAGGTAAAATGAAACTGCTAAGAAATAAAAGCCAAACGGAATGGTCAAATCGTGATGCAATGCTTTCTCCGTCTTCAAAAGTGGGGTAATTTAAAGATAAGGGACAATTTCATTTGTGCGACTGTTACCGGAGCAGAAAGGAAAAACGTCGCTTCGCTTTTCCAAATGGCTTTTAAGCATTCCTGGAAAATGACACGGACGACACGAACAGATGTGCTGGGAGAGGACAGCCGCGAGGTCGCTTGATGGGTCTCTAATGAAAGAAATGCTTTTGAATAAATTAACGTTCTTAAAGGGGGTTGGGTGGACGACGCTGTGAGCTAATTCTTCAGTTGACCTTGTTTCTCTCGTATGAACTGCATTATGAAGCGAGGGAAAGAGAGAGTTAACATTAATCATAGAATTTGCGGAGTGCTTCGTGTTCTGGGCGTATCTGGTTTTGTAAACAAACATTTCAATTGTCACTTCAAGGAACCGGTGGTTTAAATTTACGAAATCAGTTACGCCCAACACACGAATTATTCCGGTTTTAGCCTTAGGGGGAGTGGCAGACGCCCACCTGAGATGGTTTCAGAATATTTCGCTAGATCATCCGGTAAATTTCTGTATGCCTGACTTGCGGAAAACGTGGATGGCGGATGAAACGTGATCTGTTTTAGGCATAATTTGTTGTTGAAATTGCTTGAATATAGGCGACACGTTTTGCGACCCGAAACAAATGGGCCTTGCACATCACCATGACGAATAGCATACAGTGTTTCCACGAACGCATTTGACAACAAAACTTCAAGCCGTATTTGAATCAACTCTTTCGCTGTTTGCTGGGTTTTAAAGAATTACTTTTCTATCGGTTATAGATCATTCAGAAATGGGGCGTTTCATTTGAGAGACAGTGGCGCTCCAAGTAGTCGATTATGCAAGCTTTTTATTGCGTTTCGCGTTTGTAAACCATTCTGTTTGGTCTTCTATTTTTCCGCAGGTTAAAACTAACGACTGTTCCAGAAAGTATAAGCACACCATATTTTAACGGTCACTTTGAACGTAATGAAATATTCCAACATGCTTTGGCTGCGTCCTTTTGTTTGCACATTTCGATCTGCGATTCGAAAATATAGAGAACAGTGTACGTTTGAAGATGCGCCGAAGAGTGGTCGGAAATCCAGTCCTGTTAGTCCAGATATCGATAAAAAGATCAGGGATGCCTACAAGCGAAAACCAGCGACTTCCGTTCGGGATGTTGCGAAAAAACTAGGGACCTCGTCGAGTAACGTCATGCGTGCCAAAGAAAGACTTGGGCGAAAAACATACCGCAAGCAGAAAAAACCCAAAAGAAACCCAAAACAGGTTCGTGAAACCACGGGCTCGCAAACTCTACGATTCGTTATTGTGTAGAAATTCTGGATGTATAATAATGGACGATGAAACGTATGTGAAACTAGATTACAAAACGCTTTCCGGACCACAATTCTATACTGTAAGCGAAGACAAAAACATCTCCGAAACGGAGAAGGCAATTTTTAACGAACATTTCGGTAAGGCATTGTGCACAAATTACGTAACGCATGAAGGGGTGGGAGGGGGGTTGAGCAACCGTTACTTATTGTGACATATGGGGGAGGGGGGGTTTTAAAATCGTTACGTAACAAAATAACCAATTTGAAATAAAAAATCAAAAGTGAATAACCAATTTCCATTATTAAAATTTCCTGTGTGCCAAGCTAAGTAGCAAGTAGCAAGAAGAAAAGTATTAATTTAAAGTAGTTAAGAACTATGTTTAAAAATTCTGGGAAAACCCCACGTTCAAAACGTCAAATGAAAGGTTTCAATCCATATTTTGAAGACAAATTATCGAAACTGAGCAAAAATTTTGTTTTTGTATTATTAATCACGTTTGCCATAACTGAAACACTGCACCAATTATCGCCATAGTTTTAAATTTTGGTTCCTTTGATGGCCAATCACATGTGTTTCTTATGGGAGTGGCGATAATAAAAACACATTTATGGCCAAGTGGTGCAAGAAATATGAAATTTTAAGAAAAATGGATTAAGTCTATCTATTGATTTCCGACCAAATTCTAAAGCTTCGATAAATGGAGACTCACAATTTAAATGTGATCTACTAAACGAAAGGTATCTTATGACGATTTGAATCAACAATTGGTGCTATTTTCCATAAATCGTACATCTACACGCTGAGAAATATATTGTTCTGTATATATTCAACACGGATTACCTATAATTTTTATTTATTCAAACAATACCGATTTTATTTTTGAACCAACAACATTTTTTTTTGGTTCTTAAAGTGCTGCAAAGGAGGCTTTTATTGAAAACAAAAAGCATTTATTATTGAATCAAACAATAATATTTTTGGAAACAATGCACCTTTGCATTGATTCGACCAAAGCTGTTGAATTGAAAAATAAAATATTGTTTTTTTATATTAGAACCATTGAAATAATAAGAAATTAAGTTAAAGTTTTAGTTGATTGTTTATTCTACAAAATTATTTTGTTGAATCAATAATCATTTCTGTTAAAAATATTAATTGACTAACAATATTGGATTCGATAAGAAAAAAATGTTGTTTCAAATATATGATTGCATTAAACTAAAACAAAGTGTGGTTTGATTTAATACACAAGAAATGTTGATTCTAATCATTGCGTTCAATCACCCAATTCATGCACTAATATTATGCATTGCATAAAATACTGTTGCAATATTTTAACTAGATTTAAGTTATATGAATAAAACTTTTTACTTTTTTGTGTTCCCAAAGTTCTCTTCTTTAAATAATTTAAAGACATTTTAGTAAAGTTGTTGAACTAATATTTTTAACAGTTTTAAGAACATCCAGTAACCTGAATAAATGCAGTACAATGAGTGCAATGTTTTTCGTAATCTTTATAATAGCTTAAAGTTACTTAAATGAAATTAATTGACTAATGTTTGCAATCTTTACTAATTTCAATTACTCAAATGAGAATTAAACATAAAAACAACAATAATAACAGTATTTGTGATGATTTTATCACAATTGAGAAATGGGGGGGGGGGGGGTTCCGTGAGCGTTACGTAATTAAAGGGGGGAGTCTGGTCACGTGTTACTTATTGTTACATAGGGGAGGGAGAGGGTCCAAGATCCCGTTTTTTTGCGTTACGTAATTTGTGCACAAAGCCTAAGAAGGTTATGGTTTGGCAGGCAATATGCGAGTGTGGTAAAATATCTAGTCCGTACATCACAACGGAGACGATGAACACTCAGAAATACGTTAAGGAATGTCTCCAGAAGCGATTATTGCCAATGATCAGGCAGCACGAAGGTCAAGTAGTGTTTTGGCCTGATTTGGCGTCATGTCATTACGCAAAGGAAACTTTAGAATGGTACAAAAGTCAAAATGTATGTTTCGTGCCGAAAGACATGAATCCGCCGAATCGGTCGGAAGCACGGCCAATCGAGACTTTTTGGGCTTTAACCAAAGAAAAGCTTCGAAAATTCATAAAACCAGCGAACGACATCCAAAAATTTAAAAAAGATTGGCCAAAAGTGGTCAAAATGGTGGGAAGTACCACTATGCAGAAGCTTATGGGTTATGTTCGAGGAAAAGTTAGGAGTCTTGGCTATGATTTTATATTTTGATTATACGAGAGTAAAATATCATATAAAACACAAATACAAATATGATTTGCCAAATGAATTTATTAGAACTAAAAAAAACATGACTTTTTTGTTATTTTGAAAGTGTGCTTATACTTTCTGGAACAGTCTATAAAATGGTTCTCAGATATTCATCATCAAGATGAGAAAAAAAAAAACTGCACAGTTTCTTGCAAATCCATCTGCGTCAACTCGGGAGCTGGTAAACTGCTGGGTAATCCTAAAAGTGTCGTGGCGCGAGTAAAAGTATTAATATTTATAACTGCCCGCACTTAAGAATTTCTGGAGAGTTACGATATAATATATACGAGTTACGATATATATATATATATATATATATTATATATATATATATATATATATATATATATATATATATATATATATATATATATATAAATATACAAACATGTCGCGTATATATCTAGATATTTGAAAATGTCTGTCTGTCTGTCTGTCTGTCCATCTGTCTGTTCATCTGTCTGTTTTTTTTACAAGGTTTAGTAAATCCTTATGGACTAACCCCTAACACCGAGGCCTGCACTTGGTCATCGTGCTGTGTCAGAGTGTGGTCAGGGTCTATCTTTGATAAAAGGTCGACTTCTGATCCCACTAAAACCCGTTCCTTGTTACACAATCTCGCTACGCATTGGTTCAAATCGTGGGCACTCAAAGATCACGTGCTCCGGTGTCTCTTGGACGTCTGCGCACGTCGGAAAATAAGGGTGACTCTGCGTGTCTGAATCGATGCAAATATTGCCTGAAGCAACCATGGCCAGACAGACACTGCGTAAACTAGAAATTTACCTCTCCGTGTTTCCTTTTCATCGACAAATCCGGTATTAGCAGGTGCGTTCATCGACCGTTCACCCCCGTGTCCCATTCTCACTGCCGTTTGACCATTGACTCCTCTCTCACCAGCTTTCGAACTCCTCTGATATTGTTCCGCTGATAACAATCACTGTCCTCCGCGAGATAGATGCAAATCGGGATCATTCTGGCAATGACACATACTGCCTTCGATGAAATAGTTTGGTATGCACTCACGACTCGCATGGCCATGAGCCGGAACGTTCTGTTTAACTTCGCCCGGTTTCGTTTGGTTCCCAGCGCAGCGACCCAGGCTGGACCTCCGTATCTTAATATCGATGATGATACACAGACGCCGCTTACTACTGCTAGGTCCGTAGCTATTCGGGATGATTCTGGCTACCGACCTCGTGGATGGTCTTCACTGCCTTCGCACAGGCATAATCTACGTGGCTGTTGAAACTTAGCCACACTCGGTAGCGCTCCGATCTATACACACCCACGATGAGCTTCTTCATCCGCTGTACCGCTTTGCAGGTGCTGACCATTAGCAACTCCGTTTTGTGGTGGGCTATCTGCAGCTTCGTCCCCTGCATCCAGCTTTCGATTATGCCGATTGCTTCGGTCGCCAGCATTTCCGCTTCTTCGAGTGTTTCGCCTTTCACTAATAATACTATATCATCTGCAAAGCCATCGATCACTACGCCTTTGAAAAGCTTCAGCGTCAACACATCGTTGTACATTCCAATTCCGAAGTGTTGGGCCAAGGATGGAATCTTTCGAGAACCCGCCGTGATGTCACCGATTTGCGCCTGAGGTCTCGTAGATCAGCACCCGGTTCTGAAAGTAACTCTTCAGAATTCTGCACAGGTAATCAGGGACCCTACTTCTGTGCAGTGACTCGGCAATACCTTCCAACCTTCACTATTGAAGGCGTTCTTAACGTCGATCGTTACAACAGCACAATATCAATCGCCTCTCCGCTTCTGTTTGGACGCCCTTACGGCTGTCTCGACCACTCTCCGGATAGTATCCACCGTAGACTTCCCTTCCCGGATCCCGAATTGCATCCTCGATAGCCCGTGCTCGCTCTCGATAAATTTCGTCAGCCTGTTAAGGATGATCCTCTCCAGGAGTTTCCCAAGCGCATCCAACAGGTATATTGGCCTATACGATATTGGATCCCGCGGAAGCTTTCCTGGCTTCGGCAACAGCACTAGTTTCTGTATTTTCCACCTACCCGGGAAATGGCCTTCCTCTAAACATTTCTGTAGTAAATTCCTGAACATTTCCGGGAATGCCTGAATCGCCACTTTCAGAGCCAGGATAGGGATTCCATTCGGTCCGGATGCCTTGTTCACCTTAAGCCCTTTTGCAACTGCCACAAGCTCCTCGTTCGAGACTTGCTTTCCCTCAACATTACTTTTGTCTTCCTCGCCATACTGTGTACGTGACCACGTCGTTGGATCGTGCGTCCGGAAAAGTCCATCTGTGATCTACGATTTAGTTTTGCTGGACATAGCTCTGCAGACATTGATGGGCCTTTGATCTTCGCCATGACAATAAGATACGCGTCGCCCTAGGAGTTAACATCACCGGATCGGCACAGCTCCTCGTAGCTGTTCGTCTTGCTCAGTCTTATCTCTCGTTTTAATTCGGTCCTAGCCGCTCGAAATACCACCCGGTGTACCACTCTGTCTGTTGCGGTTTTAGCTCTCTGGACAAAGCTTCTGGCGCTGAGACAACTAGCGCGAAGGATGCTGAGTTGCTCATTTCACCAATAGCTTATTCCTCGGCTCCAGTTTCCTCGGCATGGTTGCGTCACATGCCCTCACTAACGTTCTCGTCAGCTCGTTCGCGTTTTGACTCGAGAATTCGTTGTCGAACCGAAGTGCGGACTACGAAAGGTAACATCGATGACGGATTCACGACCGTCCCTACAAAAAGTGCTGGCAGAACCTACGTTTGATAGTGTAACTTCCAGCTTTGCCAGAGCTTCTAGCAGACTGCACTCTCTTGCGTTGGTACATCTGATGCCCCACTCCACAGCCCAAGCGTGGAAGTCTCCTCCAATGACGAGTGGTTGTCCGATGAACTTTTCGGTGAGTGCATCCAGCATCTGGTGAAACTGCTCCATGGTCAACCATTGGCCTGCCAACCAATTCCATTGATTTTGAAGATCATGAACCCTTTGTATGAACTGGACATTACTTTTTGGATAGGAAATCTGCCCATCACCTGTTAAGCAGCCATCGCCGCTCTATCCGCAACCCAGTTTCCGTTATCGGGAGGAACACGATACGGTTCCACAATGATTGCGACGGCAAACTTTCTATCTGTTGTTGGCTGCCACAACAGTTGCTGTGGTATGTTGCAATAATTGAGGCTAATTTGGGTTACCTCCATTACGGCCAACCTGCTGTCGCCTTTTTATATACTAGGCCTGAAGCCGCCCGTCATATGCTCGTTTCCGTCCTCCTATTTTGCAAAGTATGCATCTCTATTGCTTTGTGCAGTTTGTTGCAAAATTACGCTTCTCCCCGCACTTTCTGCACAGATCAGATCTGTCAGGACCTTTGCATTTTCTCGCCTGGTGACCAGAACCCATGCACTGAAAGCTTCTCTCCAATTCAGTGTCTATCTGTCTGCCTGTCTGTAGACCCCTGCTCATTCTGGCTTTCATTCGAATGTAACACAAATTTCTGCGTAACTAATCACGAAAATGAAACCAAATTTAACCGGTTGAGGTTTTTGACGGCATGGTGACTCAAGACTCCTCCCCTTTCTGAAAGGCAGTCCTATACAAATGAAATGCAAATGTCTGCAGAACTCGAAGAAAAATCAAGCAAACGGAACCAAATCTGCCATGTAGAGATTTTTGAAGACAAACCATATTTATATGTTGGTTTGAGAGTTCTATCTTCTGGAAGAGAAGGGTCCCATACAATTGAAAGCTAAATTTCTGCATAACTCAAGAAATAACCAAGCAAATGGAACAAAATCTAGCATGTGGAGGTTATTGAAGACAAGACATATGTGTATGGTGGATTGAGAACTCCTCTCCCTCTAGAAGAGAAGGGGGAGGATGGCTCTCGTACAAATGAATCACAAATTTCTGCATAACTCAAGAACTAATCAAGCAAATGGAATCAAATTTGAATAATTTTGTTGACCTAAGAGTTTGTTTGAAATTTTACATTGCCCACAAAATTTCATGTTCAAAATTGTTAAAACTGTTGCGGAAAGTTGTTGAGGAATCTGCTCTTTCGGAAACCAGAGCATTCGAATGGTACAAAGAGTTCAAAAGTGTTCGTGAAGTGGCCGAATACTTGCCGCGTTACCGACGAAAACGTGGCAATTATTATGGAAACTGTGCTTGAAAATCGTCATGTGATCCATAGAGAGATGGTCGATCATTTCAACATCTCAAATGGAACCGTTGATATTTTAAGCATGCAACACGTTTCCGCTCGACTGGTTTCGAAATAGCTGAATTTCGCGCAAAAAGACCATCGAAAGACGGTTGCTGAAGACAAGATTTCCGAGGCCCAGAAAGCTTAAAAGAACTCGTTATCACCATTTATCCCCCATTGTGACTTTTTCCTTCTAACCAAACTCAAAATGCAACTTCAGGGAAAGAGATTCGAGTCCATTTGCTAAAAAAGTGAATGTGATGAAAGGGCTAAACGCAATTCCCCGGACGACCTATGAATAGTGCATGGATGACTAGCTCAAGCGTTGGCACTTGTTTGTCGAATGGGTGTTGTCTTGAAGAAGACAGAATAAATGTGCAGGGAAATTCTGGACATCCTGTTTTATTCAAAAATCCCCGTTACTTTTTGATCATAGTGTTGAATAGTTACTTACTAACATAACTTTAGAGCTTTCCTAAGAAAAAATCCTATGAAAATCCTACATCTTACTGGGTCATCACGCTCCTTTCTATGGACTTCTATCAGATTTTCTTGATAACTTTTTTTTAATAAGTTCTAGTCTCTTCCTCTAGATCTTTCTAACAGCTTCCTGTTGATCTTTTTATTATTCCTAAGATACCTTTAGGTGTTATCAAAACATTCGCTAGACCGTTTTGTTGGTTATAACTTTTGGTTTCCTTAATAATAATAAAAAAAAACTAGGGAAAACAATCGCTGGCATCCAACTAGAAATTTTACAGGATGTTTTAAGAGATAAAAAAATCCACAAGCACCATATTACGAAAGAAACCAATCTCTTGATTCTGTATAGGAGGAATTTAGGAACAATGAGATTAATATAGAGCATTTTCAGCCAGAATACCAAACCGGTTGGACCCAATTCTCTCCGATCTAAATGAAATTTTGTCCATATGTTGGTTTCTACCCCGTTTTCCATAAAAAAGAATCCACAATTAAACTGGACGTGTTTCCTTGAAGGGCGTATATAAAATGAGGATTTTTTTTTAATTTTCGCAAACGGCTCATCTGATTAAAATGTTGTCATAAAAAAAGTTGTAGGTAATGAAAAAAAAAATACACTGAAATTTAAAAATTTGTAAATTCATGCTTAAAACACATAAAACTTCGATCCTCCTATTTTTTTGAAAAAAAAAAGTTGAAGTTATGTCCATAAAGCTGGTGAGCAGTGTAAGATGGTCACTTCTTTAATATTTTTATTTTTTGTTTTTAAATAATTTAAAATAGGTTTTATGCATCATTTTTTATTAAAAACCATTTAAAAACCTAGCCGTTCTCAAGTTATTGCGAATTTTAATAACAAAAATTTATGTTTTTGCCATTTTTTTTGCCGTTTTTTAATTGTTAGTCGTGATGTCCACAACACACATTGTAGACGACATACGCGTATATGTCAAGATGAGCAATGGTAGTTGGAATTAAATGGAAAATACTAATTTTTTCTTCTCATTTCTAGTTAGTGGAATGTAATAATGATATGTTTGAGTTCCAGAAATTGGGTTTGCTTTGTTAAAAATTAGATCGAATTCCTTTTCGGCCTCTTTGTATTCATCCGTGGAAACATAGCAAAATGTTATTTTTGTTTCATGATCCTTTTTGCGATTATTTGCCCAGTCATAAAGTTGTCTAGGATTCGCTATAGGATGTTGTAAAGCATCACAAAACTTAAGTGTTTTAGTGTAGCGTTTTCATTGTAATATGCTACAAATGGATGTATTGTACATTGAGCATTATTCCAATGATAACATTGCACTTCATCTTGAAGAAGAAATGTGTAGTTTTCAGAAAAAAATCACAAATAACTATGACTTTACCATCTTCTAGGGATATATTAATTTATCAATCTTTTTCATAAAAAAAGGGATCAAACTCTTCTGATGGTAAAATCTTTCATTCAATATTACACCTTTCAGTCGTAATCCACTGTTCAAATGACACTTCTTTAATTTCATTCTCTTCCAATTTTTCTTAAATTGTTGTTTCTGATGCTGACGTATCGTAACAATTCATGCACGCGCGAAGATGGCAAAAGTCTGTTCTAAAGGGTGTTTCGATCAAAATTTGGTCGACTTAAACTTGCCGCATTTCCTTTCATTGTGCATTAAAACAATTTGCACACCCCTCATTTTGAAGATGTTTGCGTGAGATTAGCACTTCAGTTATTAAAATGTCGTCGAAGGAAGAGAAGCAACGCATCAAAATTTTGCACTTGCCAGGCAAAAATACAAACTACTCTCACGCCAAGTTGGATGAAATTGTTAAACGACGATGCTGAAGAAGCTTGATTGCGTGGTACAGGACGATAAAACTTACTTCTAGGCAGACTTTTAACAGCTTCCTGGGCAGGAATTTTATAAGGCAACCGGACGGGGAAAGGCGGCAGATATTTTCAAACACACTAAACTGTCAAAGTACGCGAAGAAGTATCTGGTGTGGCAGGCCATCTGTACCTGTGACTTGAAGAGCAACGCATACATTGCGACCGTAACCGTCAACCAGGAAATTTATCTGAGCGAGTGCCTACAAAAACGTCGACTGCCTTTCCTGAAACGACGCAATTGTTCCGTTCTATTTTGGCCGGATTTGGCATCTTGCCAGTGCGGAAAAAAGGCCATGGAGTGCTATGCTGCCAACAACGTTCAAGTGGTGCCCAAGGACAAGGACCCTCCCAACACGCTAGAGCTCTGCCCAATCGAACAATATTGGGCCATCGTCAAGCGGAACCTTAAGAAGGCTCAAAAAGCTGTTGTGAGCGAAGAACAGTTCAAGGCAAACTGGCGTTCTGTGGCGAATCATGTGGACAAGGAGACTGTACAAAATCTCACGGAAGGTGTTAAATGAAAGACCCGGCAATTCGCATTCAGTGAAAAAAGAGCTTAGCTGAATATTTCTCCTGTATTCTGTATTAACTGAACTTGAAAAAGAAAAGAATTTGACTTATTAGTAAACACATTGATCGACTCACACACATACTGTTTGACGACCATATTTTGATCGGAAGTGCGATCATATAGAATGTGATTTATGTGTTGAGCTGTTGAGCATAAGATTCATATTTTCGTGAATCGTACAAACACAGACGTTATAGGATCCTGATTTACTAAGAAGTTTACAATGTTTTGGCCGTAAAGCTTAGTTCAATATCTTTATGGGTTTCATTAAAATGCAAGTATGACTCTTTGAGTGACATCGTCAAGAGACATTTTTTTTGTTACCTGTCGTACATCTGTCGTCACTACAGAGACATAATATCTTTGTCCCGGCATAATTCTGCTGATATCGTCATCTTCGTAGAATTGAAAAACTTTACGTACTAAATCTTCATTCAGTCCATGTTCTAATTTGGAACGGGTTTTACATTATATTCCATCTTTGGATGGTATTGACTCGTTAATTGCACACCACTGGTAGGAGACACTTCCTCATCATTCAAAGGTTGTAGTTTTTGTTAGGGACGATAAACTTGGGGACAACACTTTTTGCAGATTCGCATAGAATTATCCAATGGAATCTTACATCGTAAAGATCAGATCTTATTTTTTCAGTAGTACTATCTGTCAAGTTTCTAGTCTCTAAACCACACTTCTTCGATTTGGGTAGATTTGGTTTACAACACTTGAAAGTATTATCCATGTTTGAAAGTAAACTAACTTGGAAAGGTATGAAAGATAAACTAAATTTATGAGGTGAAGATCTTTCCAATATATAGCACTTTGTTGACTTTGTACCTATCTTCATTTCAAATGTATGGCAGACTCCATTGTATTTGAATGTACCCATAAAAAATTTGTTCCAGACATGGGTAGACATAAAAATTTACCTGACTGCTGTCTTCTAAACGATTTTTTGCAAAAAAAAGAATCGAAAAAGAATCTTTTGAATTTGATCATTTACTTCAGATAGCATCAGTTTGTATCGCTTCCGCTATTGCGTCTCAACTTAACCGGGTAAAGCTGATACCGTTCATGTCTGAGAAAGATTTGTTTCTTATTCAACAATCTATCATGAAACATACTTTTTTTTTGTGGACATCGCCACTATCATTTGAAGATAGCTGAAAATATTGTTACAACAAGATTTCCTTTTAATAAATTCGCAATAACTTCAGAACGGCTGGGTTTACGAAAAAAGTGTTTGTGTACTTTTTTATTAAAAATGATTACGTAGAGTATATTTTTTGGTAAAGTTATATTAGAAAATACGCAATTTCACAAAACTCGAAAAATCCATGAAAAATTAAATTCAAAATTTTTAAAAATTAAAGATGTGACCATCCTAAAATCTTCACCAGATTTAAGGATATAACTCCTAGTAAAAAAAAATTAGAAAAATCGAGGGGGAGGGGGTCCTCGAAAAAAATCAATGTCTTATGTTGTTTTAGCATGAATTTACATTTTTTAGTTTCAGTGTATTTTTTTCTTGAAGAACCCCTCATGACCTACAACTTCTTCTCAGACGACATTTTGATCAGAATAATCGTTTACATGTTATGATTTTTTGAAAAACTAAAATTCATATTTAACATAAGCCTCTATAGAAAAAAAGTCCAGGAAATCTTAGGATTTTGTTATGAAAAATGTTATCTTGAGCATGAGCATGAGCATAATTGACCGCCCGAGGTTGCTACTCCGTTGTTGCCAGATCAGCTGTAATTACACAAAGAACCAACAGGTGATGCTTGGGACTAACATACATCTTCAATGTGTAAAAACTGGTGATCCCAAACTAAGGCAATACCGGCGCCGGCCCCGTCCGAACGCAGGTCAAGTAAGGAAAGGGTCGGAATATGTTGACGCGATACTTGCTTTATTGGAAGCCGCGGAATCCACTGCACTTCCACGAGAAATCACTGGGATTTTGGATAACAGGATTGGGTAGCAGCAGGGTTCGTTTTGGTTAACGGTAAGCTGTCAAGTTAAATATTTGAAAATTAAAAGCGATTTCCGATTTGAACCGATTTAAACCAACAGTAAGGTTCCTATTGGGGCCACTCACAAAGTGTGATTGTGGTTTTTCATTTGGAAAACAAAGTGATTTTAAATAATGCTGAAAAGCCGATTTTGACCTGTTTAAACCAGTAGTAAGGATGCTATTGGGGCCACTCACAAAATGTGATAGTTGTTTTTCATTGGGAAACTAGGAGATGTTTTACAATGCTGAAAAACCGATTTGGACCGATTAAACCAACAGTAAGGATGCTATTGAGGCCACTCACAGAGTGTGATAGTGGTCTTTGATTAGGAAAACAAGGCAATTCATCTCAACGCCTGAGAGCCAACTTTGACCGATCTACATCAACAGTACGGATGTCGCTGGAGGCATTTACAAAATGGGACAGTGGTTTATTTGTTCCAAGATAGGGTGGCCCGACGACCATGGCGAACAAATAATTTGAATCACAATTAAATCTGTACCTCTCCACCGACCCCTCTTACCCGGCGAACTACGACTTCTCATGCTCACTCGATCACTCGCGCGACGGCAACGCAATAGGCAACCAAAACAAAAGACATATACGTCCGATAAAAAAAATATTACGGAACAACGCATCAACACAACCAATTCAACCGATTCAACTGATGGTCTGCGCAAATCTATTAAGAAAGGACATATAGATACAATGGCTAACTATTACCTGTCTTGCTCCACGTCCTTGAGAGGACTTACTACCTCACGAGTCGCCTGTACCCAACTTCATAGGCGTCCGTCAAGCATCTGGTACACCAATTCAAATCTCCATGCCCAACCGAAGCACCACTACTTAAAAAGTTTTGAAAAATAGAGAGATATTATTTATTGTCTTCAAAATTTGGTAGAAATAAATTATTTGTTGCCTGAAAAGAAACAATATTAATAATATTAATACGCTATTCTGACAAATTTCCAAGCTCACAACTGCATGCTAGTTTGTGATTTGAAATGTGTCCAAATTCATAAAGAACAAAAAGTCCGGGTACCGATGCAACACGGCATCCGAACTTTGGATTTGGAAATTTGTGTTAAGCGACCTGAATCCTCAAACAAATGTGCAAAAGCACGTTGGCCAATATTTAGCGTCAACCAGTGGGTACGTGTGCTTCCAAGTTCCCCTTCTTTCAAACTCACTTTTAGTTTAATTTACCCATTGAGTTGGACGCATCACAATAGAAAATATTGTGATGGTGCACGGACGTTAGGTTACTAGAAATATAAAAAATACTCTACAACCCATTCAGGATTATATCTGAAAAATCCAAATTTGGCCAACAACCACCTTTGTTATGAAAACTGTTATCTTAGATAGAAACTTACATGTGGACAAAATTTCATTAAAACTGGAAACTGCGATGACAACATCAGTATTTTTTTAGCGTTTCTGGCTAGAAATTCGCTATAGGACCTATTCGCCAAAATAATTTTCTTCTGAATTCTAATCTTAATAAAAATACTTCATTGGGTTAGGATTGAAGCAGCAAGAAGTAATCAAATGTTGCTCGAAATTATATTTCCCATGCACTTTACTAAATTATAGGAAGCCCACACCAGAAACACAACTCCTGCGTAAATGTGTAAATCTAAAACAGAATCCTTCTTTTTTTTCGGTTGGGTATCATCCCTCACTGTCTACAGCTAGAATGTTTCCTTACCCAAATCCTGAACAAAAAAAAATCCTTTCACATCAGAATTTCGCTTCCCACTCAGATTAAATGCAAATTCATCAACAGTCAACGGACGACAATCCGTCCCAAAATTCATTTTGTAGTCCACGTGTTTCCATGGCGCACCTTTTTTTTGCCTTCTGTTAAACCGTTTTCAGCAGAACCCCCATCAACGCAAATATTTTTCCACGCTTTCATCAAAAGAGTGAAAGTAAGTGCATGTAGAACATACCAGCCAGCAACAATTTGATTCAACCGTCTCACAGAGCTCGCCTTGGCACCGTGGCAGATGATGATTGCCAACAATGTCACAAAAACAATACAAAAACGAATCTCTTTGTTATTTTTCCCGTGATGCCCAGTGAATTCCGCCAGCAGCCGGAGGCAACTCGTTTGATCCGGGTCTTTTCGGCGAACTCTGTACGGAGCTGCAGATTGCTGTCGATCCACATTTTTACAATCGGAATGCCATACATGCTTAGCATGTAGGATGAAGCTGGATTATGCTGTAAATATCGCAGCGCGTTTAAACCTGTCAGAAATTAAACCGAATGCACTGTTTCCCAGAAATCTCAGATCTCATTCCAATAAACTTTCATAATTCCACAGTGAACGGATCCGCCCAACACGTGCGGGTAGCAGCCAGTTCTGGTCGATCTCGTTTTACAACGAGGAAAAGGATTAATTTCGCATCCCAGAACGAGCTTAATTAAGCCGGAAAATATGCTCCCATTTCCATCTTGGTCGGTAAATCAGCAACAAATGCTTGTTCGTCCTGGAGAAAAACCCCTTCGTCCCACTTCAGCCACAAAAATAATTACGTCTACTCTTGCCACTTGGAACTATGGAATTGACTTCCTCAGCGTCAACGAAAAACGAGGATCTAATTTACGAGCGACACATATTTCTGGTAGCTTTCTTCGTTGCATTCCTCCCTTGAGTTGTCGGACGAATATCGGTTGTATGTTTTTTTTTTATTCCAGACAAACACAACGAAAATTGAGATCCAACGGAGCAACGTACTTGTAGCAGCAGACATGTTTCATTGTGGTTTTCACCCCCCTAAATTCGGACACATGAAGTCGGATAGTTTTTCGAAGGGCTTTCTAGCTGTGCGAGTGATAGTAATTTATTCATACGTTGGCTGAAGCTGCCGGAAAGCTTTTGAATATTAACTAATTTTACCAGGGACTATAAATCGTCCTGTCTAAACAAGGAAGGGGCCAGCCGGAATTGAATGTCTTGTCTGGGATTAGGAGGTGTTAATATTTCGGAATCCATTTGACAACGGGTAACGCTTCGGGTCCCGTTCGACTATTTTAATTTATTCCATATTTGCTGGAGTATTTACTTGCTCTGTTGAAAATAATTGGGTTTAGCTTCGGAAAACTTGTTACTAAGCTGAATAATTTTGCACAAACCTGGAGAGAAGGGATGGTTTTGAGGATACGATCGATAGTATGTTTTAAAGTTACTCCTTATGAAGATTTCACTGGCGCAACTAAGGGTGGTTAAAGGGTTTGAGCTGCCGTTCTCACAAAGACCTTCTATAAATATTAATTGCTAAGTATTTTTCTATTCCTCAATTGTAAAAAATAATAATTAGGAACCTTGCTAGGCGTTTCAATTAGCTGTCAGCGATTTTTTGTTTGAAACTGTGCGCCAAATTGTGCTCGGTTCTTGCATGGATCAAGTGTGCTGTGTGCAAGATACTGCTGGAAAAATGTGTTTCTCTGCTTCGAGATATTTTGGCTCTACGTGATCTAGAGTTTATAAAACTTATTTATATGTTTTTGACTAATATTAGCCTTAGATTGGTTTGTTTAACCTATATATTTAGTTTTAGTTTTTGATTGCAGTGCTTGTGTTTTTGTTATTTTCCTTTGAGAAGTAGACAATTAAAACTATTAGTAGTAAATAATTAAAATTAATTACTTCCCATCCTTAAAATTGTTCTTCCCTTTAACCTCGAGACGGATGCAAGTATTCGGTTCTTCTCCTTTTCACTTTATTTTTAAAAACATTAATTTATATTGAAGTAGAAATTTGACTCTGTAAAGTTAATTCGATTAAGCCTGTAAAAATAAATGAAATTTGGTTAAAAAACAACGTATATTCTACAGATTTCACGTTTACCGTGTAAGCTTCGTCAGGCTAATCTGTGTATGTACATGTTAGTGTATTAGTGAGATACCTATTTTGTTATGTTATGATTCGCCAGGTATCAATCTGTGTTCTTTATTAATCGCATTCTTTTGTTTTATCTTGGTCTTTTTTTTTCGTTCTTTATTATAGTGCCTTTCAGCCTTTGGCGGGTTCGGCACTTTCTCTCTTGTTCTGTTGGAGAGTAATGTTCAGGGCCGGTATTAGTTTGACGCACGAAAAACGCCTGTTTGCAACATTTCGACGCGGATGAACTCAGAACTATATTGCCAGTTGTTGGAAAAAGTTCAATCACCATTTTCCGAAAATTTTATGAATGAGAACAAGATAATGCTGCTTGTCACGTTTGAAAATCAACCAAGAATTTTCTGAAGCACCACGACATCCCATTATTTATGTGGCCAGCATGCAGCCTAGATCTAATATCCGATTTAAAACGGTTAAGGGTTACTTTTTCATGATGTTTTCAATCATGGAAGGAGTTATGAAACGGCTGGCCACAAGGAACTGGATATTCAAGATGAACGGGCTAAGGTGGATGCGAATATATTGAAGAACTTCAAAACTTCTATGTCTGGACGATTGGAAGAAGTCAAAAAAGGCGATGCTTTACCTTAGGGCCTGTTCATAAACCACGTAGACTTATTTTTGAAAATTTCAAACCACCCCCTCCTCCCTCGTAGACTTTTTTCCATACAATTTATGGAATTTTTGTACGGAGCGTAGACTTCGGTCAAACCCCCCTCCCCCCAGAAAAGTCTACATGGTTTATGAACAGACCCTTATCAAGAACCTTCATTAGCTGGGCGGACAGCAATAAAATGTCTTTTATTTTGAAAATCAAACTTGTCTCTATATTCATTGCCAACCCAAATGCAATCATTATTCTGTACAGTTATAGAACTTAAGAAACAAACTATTTTTCACAAACTTTATTGTTTGAACAATCGGCAGTGTACAAGATTTGAAATAATTATTCATTAAAAAATAAAAAATTTCCAACTACCACATGTCTTAATACTTGTTTCAGGCAGTTAATGCACAGGTTTTAAAAAAAAATTGTGCTTATTTTTATTGCTTAAAGAAAAAATGTTTTCCTTATATTTTTTTAAATTTTTTAAGTTTATTTTACTTGGGTATTATTTATTTGATAATTTTAGTGGTTTTATTTTAAACGTTATGCTTTTATTTTATTTTTCATGACTCATTAAACATCTTACATGTTTTCATTACTCCTTGTTTTATAACTAGCACTCATTCTTGTTTTCTCTTAGTTATTTTACCAACCTAAGTATTCTTTATAACTTTTCTATTGCATTATTTGCTTGTTCGTTTTTAAGAGATTATTTTTTACTATCTATTAAAAAAATATACCTTACAATACCTTACCATGCTGTACTCAGAAGTTGTCTACATTGTATGCGGTACATGGCTGTACCTCACCAACCTCGCTGTCTGCAGAGGGTCCGCAGTTCTCCTTCCACTTGATCGATCTACCTTGCTCGTTGCTCGCCTCTTCTTCTTGTACCCGTCGGTTCGTTTTCGAGAGTCATTATTATAATATAAATAAAATAATAATATTAATATTATAAATATTATAATAATATTGTAAGCCATAATGCGCTTTTGTAGTTGTTAAAAATTTGTTGAAAACAATACAAAATGCATGTATATATTTTATTGTTGCTTTATTTAATGTTTTCATTTTTCGAGCATATACTTCCATTTGTTAATTTGTTGATTGTTTGGTGATCTCTTTTTAGTAATAATTTTTACTTTTAAATTTTATGGCTTTAAAATATTGCTCAAGCATATGAAATTTTTTACTTCCTATTCATTATTCAGTGGTGCTAATTTTTAAGTTTATTTTGCTGTTTAATGCTTACTGTTATTTGTTAGTTCTTATTTTTTGTTTGGTCTTTATTGGGGCAATTTTCAGCCTCGTAGGCTGATTATTCGGTTTTTTGTTTTGGATTTGAATTTTCATTTTAATCTGGTCCTTGGTTATTTCACTGTTTATCTTTTGCTCAGTTTCGTTAGGTTATTTTATTCATTCTTGAAATTCTAATTTGTTATCAGATAAGAGAATTTAATTTTTTTTTTCACGGATTGCATTTTGTATTTCCGCTCTTATTCTGTTATTTTTATGGATTATTTTTAGTGTTTTTTTTTTAATTTTTTCTTACGTGATGTCTAGTGCTCAGTTTCTTCGTTAGTTCTTTAAAATCTTATTAATTGTTGGTTACCATAATCTTGATTTATTCTTCGTTTTTTCAATTCTCAAGATTTTTTAAGATCATCATTTTCATTTTAAACGACTATTTTTATAGATATAAAGGTAATGTGGAATTTTTAACGGAGCATTTTTAACTTTTAATTGTAATTTGTAAATGCTTCTGCTTATATTTTCGTAGCAGATGCTTACACTTCCATTGCTTATTTTGGAATTGTGTAGTGATAAGTTTCAATATGTGCAGTGCTCAGTTTGAATTGTTCCTTGCTAATTAAAATTTGTTTATATTTTGCTTCCATTCTTTACATTTTTTGTGTATGTATTTCATAAACGTGTCCTTATTTTTTTGATAGTATATAATTTTTTCAATGCTTATATTGATCTTTTTGCTGTTCATTTTGTAGTTTTAACAATTTATTGCGTTGATTTTTTTAATATCAATAGTCATTTCCATTATTTTTACCCTCTTTTCTACCACATTTATTTCATTTTATCATGCTATGTTAATTTTTTTTCATTGATTTTATTTTTCAGTTTGCAGTTTTGTGGTTTTTATTCAATATTTTTAACTGTTGATTTTGATTTTTCTTTTGTGTTCTATTCCTTCTATCACATCCTGCTGCTCCATTATCTATTTTTTTCATTTTGTTCAGTGTTTTATTCTGTTTTGAAGCCACTTCAATTCACTTGTTGCTTATTTCTTACGCATTTAAATTGTTGTTTTTATTGCTATGTTTACAATTCTGATATTATTTCGATCATTTGAACATTTATTTTTCTCACGCAGATTTTTACATTGCCCATTTTCATTTTATAACATGGTGACATATTTACATTTTTATTTTATATTTCCATGAAATGTAGGCTTCCATGTTTTATAAGTACGAACTGTCCCAATGTCTTTCACGCGTTTGTTTTTTCATTGAATAACATTTTGCCAGAACCGGGTACACCCATTAAAACATGTGTTGGTTTTATTCCTCACTTGAGACAAATACTAGTGCAAGGGCCAAATCTACTAGTCTACCTTGTTGTGGTTATTGTCGAATCATGTTTGCTCATAACGATACTTACATTTTTTCTATTTCTGTATTATTTTTAAATCATTTTTTTTCATTATTTTACTTCTTCAATGGTTTGAATACCTTTTGTGTTGCAATTTTTTGTTTATTTTATTACTCTCGTCTTATTTTCGTTTTTTTTTCTTTTTATTTCCTAGATTTTCTTTTTTATAAATATGCTTGCATTAGTTTGAATGCTCTTATCGCTTTATTTAATTCTGGGTTAGCTGTCACGGTTTTTCTGTTCTCTTGCGGTTGAAAATTTGTCAATTGAAAGTAAAACTTAAGTTCTGATGCTGGTTATGCAATTCCCGAGAGTGCGGTGTCAGAATCCGGCGGTCTGTAGTGTTTTTAAGTTAGAATTATTAAAATGTCGGAAGAAGTGAGGGTTTTTGGACGCAAGTGTGTTTAAGAAGGAGCAACCCTCGGTGCTGTTCTCACGATTTTCTCGGTTGATTGGTAAATTTCGGTAGAGAAAAATCGTTGGAAAGTGTCGTGTATAAGTGCAGTGTTGTATTGCATGTAAATTTCCCACTGGTAGGTTCAGTTTCGTGTCGAAAAATGCGATAAAAAGTGCATATCGAATCCGTATCGCGGAACGTCGTGGAAACCCTTCGGCGAAGATACGTGCGCAACGGGCGCTGGCTCGCGAGTTGCGTCTTCCTCCTCCGACACTGACCAATTCTCCGGAAATCTACGATACGACGGAGTGGTCTGTCCCGATCGCGAGTGACACCGTGGCCGGTTTGAAAGCCAATCTCGGGTTAATTGATACTTGCTTTCCGGAAAATCCTTCTCCCGCGTACCAAGAGATTGTGTGCTTTCCGGAATCGTACAAACGGCTGGGCACGAAGTAAAAATTAGTTCTGTTATTCGCAGAAAACTTTCGGCGGCAGTACAAGGAAAGGTTCCCGCACCGGAAACTGTTGATGCATGCGCTACCGAACGAGTGCGGTGTTCAGAAGTTTGTGTACACGTCGCTGAAGCCATCGGTTTTCGGGTCATTAGCATTAGCATTAGCATTAGCATTGACGGTTGCACACCTCGTGGATGGAGCTACGATGAGGAATAATTCGTTGAAGACATTGCATGCCACCATGAAACGAAACCAATTCTGATACGTTTCTTCACGCAACAATCACCACGAAAACACTCCTCGATCGCTCACCTGGCCACGTCCATGCAACCGTTGGTGATAGGGAGGATTTGGTATCTACCTTAAGAAGACACGGGGAACCCACGTAGCCTTCAGTAGATATCAAAGGAAAAAGGAAATAAATAGTCGGAGAGAATAGTTGAACAGAATGACCTGTTTGGTGCACAGAACAAAAATGTATTCAAAAATGGTCGTTGGGAGCATTTAGTCTAAGAAGGTTAAGTGATGCTCCATTTATCTTCAAACGGTTGGGACTTTAGCATTAACTATAGTTCTAGCTGCCAATGACTTATGGTTATAGCGCCATTACTCGCTCTCTGAAAAGAGAAGAATGTCTAAAGATATAAGAACGGGTAATCGTCAGATTTCTTGGATTGCTGTGCACATTCACACATACATAGCATAGCATAGCATTTTTCCGACCATACACAATCCTGGGTTGGCTGTTGTAGACACGATGGAAGCACCAAAAGAGCTGCCTTGAGTGTGACAGGCTCTTCATCCATCGTTTTCTATGCACAACACCTGGCCAGGTCCTTATGATCAGCAAGGGATGGGAGGGAAGTGTTGATTAGATGTCTACTTAAGAAGATGCTGAGAACTCATGCGACCTTCATAGACATCTAGAGTTGGAAGTTGGATGGGATTGTGAGGGAGGCTTTCCTTGGCGAAAAAGCATATGTATATTTATATATATATATATATATATATATATATATATATATATATATATATATATATATATATATATATATATATATAAAAATATGTATGTATATATATATATATTTATATACATATTTATATATATATATATATATATATATATATATATATATATATATATATATATATTTATATATATATATGTTTATATGTATATATATATATATATATATATATATATATATATATATATATATATATAATATATATATATATATATATATATATATATATATATATTTTATATATATATATATATATATATATATATATATATATATATATATAACGGAGTGACGAAGCTAAGAAAATAATACACTCCTTTGCTGTCCGCTTTTCTGGGCTGAAAAACCGGTGTTTTCTACTTGTAGAGCCTTTTCTTTTGTCACAGCTTGTCTGTCGGTTGAGACATGAGCACTAGCTCTTGTCCTAGCCTCGTATGGCTTATGGTTATAGCGCCATTACTCGCTCTCTGAAAAGAAAGAAGAAAGCGCCGACCTAAAATCATTTCTTCTCCCCCTCCCCCCCTCCCCACATCACTGCTTCTGTTTGGATTTAGATTAGTGAGTGCCGACTGAAAGTTAAAAGCGTCCAAACAATTCCCCAACTGTCAAATATTGCAATTAAAAGTCGACTACAATGTTTACAGGTTACAAAAATTATTGATTGTTGATTGTAAGGAAATGTACCTTATAGTTAACTTTTTATTAAACTTGATATTTTATCACTGTTAATATTACTAATGTGAAAATTTGTATCAAAATAACCGAGAATAATAGATATCAGCGGTTGCAGCTCTAAAAACAAAATTTTCAAACGAATTAACTCGACAACATGATAAGTATCAGCTAATGCAGGGTACGAATTCAGCTCTACGTAATATGAAGCCATCGGTTTTCGGGTCATGGGAGGAAAATGCATCGTTCGTGGCGGATTACATCGTTTACGAGCCCTGGATCAGATGGATCAGATTAATATGGCAACAAATCAAGCTGAAAAATGCATTGGGTCCTGAGTGGCATTGGGAGGCTCTCTTCATCTACTTTGTGTTTGTGTTCCTACGGCTTTGTAAAAACACTTTCGAATAATTTCAACGTACAGAACGATAACATAAAGTGTAATTAAGGATCCAATATATCCAAAACGTCAGCAAATCGTTTGACAGACAAGCTGTTGACGAAAGAGAGGGTCCACGGAGAGAGTCTCTCAATGTTGTTTGGGACCTGATGCATTAATCAGCTTGAAATAATTTATTTCTACCAAATTTTGAAGACAATATCTAATATTTCTCTATTGCTTAAAATGGACGCATCCGGAGTTTGATACATGCAACTTGTGATGTGGTAAGTGCTCTCAAGGACGTAGAGCAAGACAGGTAATTGTTACCCATTGTATCTATATTAATAAAATTTATTTTTAATATGTTTGCGTCGACCATCGGTTGAATCGGTTGTGTCGATACTTTGTTCCGCAATATTTTGTTATCGTTTTGTCTATTGTTTCGGTTGCCTACTGTGCGTTGCGCGAATGATCGAGTGATCATCGGAAGTCGTGGTTCGTCGGGTAAGATCGGTCGGTGGTGAGGTACATAATAAATTGTGATCCAAATTATTCCTTCGCCAAGCTCGTCGGGGCACCCTATCCTGGCACAAATAAACCATTTTGTAAGAAACTCCAGCGGCATCCGTACTGTTCGTGTAGATTGATCCAAGTTGGCTCTCAAGCGTTGAGATGAATATCCTTGTTTTCCTAATGAAATACCACTATCACACTCTGTGAGTGGCTCCAATAGCATCCTTACTGTTGGTTTAAATCGGTCAAAATCGACTTTTCAGCATTATTAAATATCACTTTGTTTTCCAAATAAAAAACCACAATCACACTTCGTGAGTGGCCCCAATAGCATCCTTACTGTTGGTTTAAATCGGTTCAAATCGGAAATCGGTACTAATTACACTTGACAGCTTATCGTTAACCAAAACGAACCCAGCTGCCACCCAATCCTGTTATCGAAAGTGATTTCTCGTGGAAGTGCAGTGGATTCCGCGGCTTCTAATAAAGCGAGTATCACGTCAACATATTCCTACCCATTCCCTACTTGATCTGCACTCGGGCGAGGCCGGCGCCGGTATTGCCTTAGTTGCGAATCACCAGTTTTTACACATTGAAGATGTATGTTAGTCCCAAGCATATTTCTGTTGGTTCTCTGTGTAATAACAGCTGATCTGGCAATAATGGAGTAGCAACCTCGGGCGGTCAATCATGCTCATGCTCAGGCTCTTATTGCTTTATTTAATTCTGTTGTAGCAAAATTGCTATTGTTAATGTTGATGTAAATAAAAGACCAAAGTGCTGGTCGCAGTGGTTTATTCCCGAACATAGAAAAAAAAATAACTCTCTGTTGTTGTAACATATCTTTTTATAGTTATCTCAGCTATTTTATTTCACCCAAATTTTACTTTTGTTATTTATATTCATCAAGTGCAGTTCGATTTTTTTTTATTCCAGTGTTTAATGTTATATTTGAATCGTAACTAAAAAGAGAGTGAGTGACGTATTATGACACATGATTTCGATTATCTGAAAGGAGCAATACATTTAAAACGGTACCCTCGTGCCATGCAACATCTCCGGATACGTTTAAAATGGTTTGGACCTGTTAATATAATTACCACTGCAGCGAAAATAGTTGGAAAATTATTGACGAACTGTAAACTTATCATGATGCAGATATTGTGAACGATTGAAGTCATCGCGGAAATAAAAAAGTTGTTGTTATCAATAGTCGAAGCCTACTTTGACTATTTGAATAAGCATGGTCCTTGTTTTCATGTCATTCACGTTTATAAATACAATCACGTATCAAAACACATCTCATTGATAAATCTCACTAATTCCAATTTGTTTTCTTTTTTGCTTACAGGTAACTATTAATTTCTATTACAATACTTCAAAAACAACACGTATATAATACGAGTTCTGGGAGTTGTGTTTTAATGGAAGAACATAAAAAAGAGGCACAGGACGAAGCGTAAAGGTAAGTCAGTCTGAATGATGAAATTAAAATGAATATTTACGTTGTTCTGTCGAATAAAATTAAAGAAAAGCTAACCGATGAATAAGCCATGTACGCATTATTTTATTCTCAAACGTCGTCTATTTGCCTCGGACCACCCTAGTCACCACCCAAACCAAAAGATAGATCTTATTTTTAAAACTTAATCTCCCGAAAACATCGTCTGTCTAAAGTTGATGGTTTTCGAGTTATCGATTTCTGTCGCGAAATTTGTCCATTCGTACCATAGTGCACTGGTCTGAACCCGTCAAAACAATAACGCCAGCATATTTTACGACAGCGAACACCACTTCAACACTTCACTCATCCAACTGCTAACCGAAGCACGATGAGAAATTCTCCACATCTGCTCAAATCTACATGTTCAACGCAGTAGTTCATTCCCAGTTAACTGTGTTTTGATTCCAAACCGAATCGGAATTTCCATTCGCAAATCGATCGATCTATTTTCCAGCAAAATTATTCCCAGCCAATAAAAACGTCCCAATACCCTCTGCTCTTTCCCTCGAAATTTCCAATGCTGATCTGTTTTAATTATTGAAAGTGACCGGCCGGGCCGGGCCTCCTTTCGTCGTCGTCGTCGTCGTCCATGTCCATGTCAGAGCACCACATTTTCCATCACATTAATATTCATCCGACTCAATTGATGGTGAATTAAATGTTGGTTGGTGGTTGGTGGTGACACGGACTGGAATCGACTGCAGCTATGTATCATTTTGCCCTCCCTCGCCGGGGGGGTTCAAACTACTAGTGCGTTTTCATCTCTTCGTCCCGTTGGATACCGTAGCTATTGTTCATTTTTTTCTCTTTCATAACGATGTTGTTGGTGTCTGCAATTACACACTCGCGCAACCTCCTACTGGTACTACTGGCGACATCGAAATGGCATTTAATTTATGTTTGTATTATTTAATTCATTTTGTCCTGCTATAATTCAATTGGAAAATTGAACTAATTATCTTGTGTGGCGTGCATAGTGCTTATTCGTCAACAGCGAGAAATCAGGCATCCGGGCGAAGGATTATTTGAAAAATATGTTACCGGGAAACATATGGCGTACTTGGAAGTTGGATGAAAAATGGGATCGTTTGTTTGTTGGAACGGGGAAAAAAATGCGGGATCGGAAATTTAATGTGATGTATTGCATTTTAATCTGCACCGATATAATCACGACAGTTTGTGCATGCGGAATGTAACTAATGGTATCGGCCGGAAGCAATCATCAATTCCTATTTTGTGCAATATCGAGGAATTAAGTCTACTGAGTAACGATACAATCCGAATCCAACCCGACGTAATTAGTGGGAAATTTAGTCAAATTTGCAGTATGTTGATACGCTGAGTTCGCCGCTAATCAAAATTTGATTATTTCGAAAACCGAACCGAACGGCTAAATCGACTGTCATCGGTCCGGTCTGATCAAACAGCGGTTTTTAGGCGCAGAAATGCGCCTGCATTGTTGGCGATCCCATTCGGCATTATTGGTTCAGTAAGGAATCGAAATTCGGTGCACCATGGCACGTGCCAATGAATGGGAAATAGTTGCCACATATAAAAGCTCTCATGAAACACAAAGCTGAAAATCAAACTTAGTTTCCCCTTCATTATAGCCTTAGTTGAATTTCATCTGTTCTATCTGTATATGATCGAATACTGACTAGCTTCTGTTTGTTTGGTTTAATATTTAGGTAATTTGATAAACGCTACCGAAATTCGTCTGAAAACGATTTAACTTTTTTCTTTCTGCAATTAAAATCATTTTAACACTCGTGTTATTCGTGAGACATGGAAGTTTACCACTACACTGGCATCATCTCAAATAATTGGTGTATAATTGTTTCATTGGATCCATAATAAATTATTAATCACCAATGGTGACATTTGTTGTAACTCTGATCTCATAAAGGGTGATACGGTCAAAATTTGGTCAAGGGAAAACGCGTGTAAATCGGTGAAATCGTTTATTTAAAAAATCAAATTAAATTTCTTTTTCAAGTTCAATTAGTATAAAATTCAGGAAAAATATTCAGTTAGGCTTCCGCTTTTCCAAATCCGAATTGCCGGGCCTTACGCTTGACCCCTGCCATCAGATTTTGTACAGCCACCTTGTCCACCTTCTTCGCCGCAGAAAGCCAGTTTGCCTTGAACTGCTGCTCGTCCTTAGCAGTTTTTTTGGTCTTCTTTAGGTTCCGCTTGACAATAGCCCAGTATTTCTCATTTGGGCGGAGCTCTGGCGTGTTGGGAGGGTTCTTGTCCTTGGGAATCAGCTGCACGTTGTTGGCGGCGTACCACTCCATGGCCTTTTTACCGTAATGGCAAGCTGCCAAATCCGGCCAAAACAGTGCGGAACAACCGTGTTTCTTCAGGAAAGGCAGCAGACGTTTATTCAAACACTCTTTCACGTAAATTTCTTGGTTGACGGTCCCGGAAGCTATGAAAATGCTGCTTTTCAAGCCACAGGTACAGATGGCTTGCCAAACCAGATATTTCTTTGCGAACTTTGACAGTTTCGTGTGGCTTGAAAATATCTGCTACCTTTCCCTTCCTTTTGCCGTATAAAATTCCTGTCCTGGAAGCTGCTTGTAGTCGGCTTTGACGTAGGTTTCGTCGTCCATTACCACGCAGTCAAACTTCGTCAGCATCGTCGTGTACAGCCTCCGGGATCGCGCTTTGGCCGTCGTATTTTGTTTATCATCGCGATTTGGAGTCACTACCTTCTTGTAAGTCGATAGTCCGGCTCGTTTTTGGCTCGATGCACGGTTGTAGACGATACACCCAGCTTATTTGCGGCATCTCGGAGAGATAGGTTAGGGTTTCGCTTGAAACTACCGGCAACTCTCTTTGTCGTCTCAGCGGCTTCCGGTTTTCGATTTCCCCCCGATCCAGACTTCCTGGCTGTCGACAAACGTTCCCCAAACACTTTAATTACATTTGTAACGGTTGATTTGGCAACTTTTAGCGATTTTGCCAACTTTGCGTGCGAGTAGCTCGGATTTTCGCGATGCGCGAGCAAAATTTTGATACGCTGCTCTTCTTGCTTGGACGGCATTTTGACAACTGAAGAGTGAATTCCAAAATCAAAATAGGAGCAACATTCTACACACACACACCTTCAAAATGAGGGGTGTTCAGGTTTTTTAAATGCAAAATTGAAAGAAATACGTCAAGTTGATATTGACCAAATTTTGATCGTATCGCCCTTTAGTTCCTCCGAAAATCTCCTAACAAAAGTTGATGAATGTTGTAGCTAAACGTAAGTTTAATAACTCGAGAGATGTTTGATCTGCCACAATTTGCCTCAATTAAAGATAAAGTTATTGAAAAAGTGACTAAATATTATCTAAAATCTTCAATACCTTTTCTAATATACATCATAGCGCTACATAATCTTTAACAAAAATATGCGTTTTACTAAAGTAAGTAACATTGTAGAGTATATAAAAGCCTTAATTGCAATGATTGCTTACAAAATTATTGATCAAAACTGATTTTTAAGGGCTCTTAATAAATACACTGAAGTTTTTTACGCGGTTTTTTTCACGCGGTTTTTTACGCGAGTCCGCGTAAAAAAACCGCGTTAACTTCAAAAAACAACGTAAAAAAAGTCAAGGAAATAAAAATTATATTTTATATTCATATTGAAAGGATATGGTCATAAAAATGTATTGGTGGTGGAAAAACGTGGCTCCAGTAACATTGGCCACCGGGAATCTGCTACAAATGGATAGAGTTTGTTAATTCAATGCGTGAGCAAAGCAGTCCAGAGTAGTTATAGAGAGTTTTCGTCTTCGGCAAAATTTCTCAGTGTGTCATTGGTCGTCTTTTGACATAATCATAGTTAGTTCCAAATCATGCCGCAGAGATGGCGCTGCAGTTCATCTTTTCTAAACTAAGCGCTAGAGATTTGCCGTCTGCGACAAAGTTTCTCAGTATGTCATTCGTCGTCTTGTAACATTATCATATTAGTTCCACATCATGCCGCAGAGATGGCGCTGCAGTCTATCTTTTCCAAATGAAGCTTTAGAGTTGAGTAGTAGTTAAGAAAAGATAGACTGCAGCGCATCTCTATGGCATGATGTGGAACTAATATGATAATGTCCAAAGATGAAGAATGACATATTGAAAACTTTGCCCAAGTTACGGCAAATCTCTAGCGCTCTTCGAAAGATGAACTGCAGCGCTCACCTCGGCGGCATGATTTGAACTAACATGTTATGTCAAAGATGACCAATGACACACTGAGAAATTTTGTCGAAGCAAAACTCTCTATAACTACTCTGGACTGCATTGTACAATTAACAGCCTCTATCCATTTTATATTCCCGGTATAATGTTACTGGAACCATGTTCTTTTACCACCTATGACCGTATATCCTTTCAATATGAGTATGAAATATAATTTTATTTCCTTGACTTTTACGTTGTTTTTTGATATAACACGGTTTTTTTACGTCGTTTTTTGAAATAACGTGGTTTTATTTTTACGCGGAAAGTCGAGTTATTAGTACGAGACACTGAAGAAGTCTGCACATTGTAGACGAAATACGCGTATCTGTCGAAGATAAGCAAAGGTAGTTGGAATTAAATGGAGAATACTAATTTTTCTTCTAATTTCTAGTTACAGGTATTCCACTAAACAGCTCAAACCCTCTAGGATTTAAACCGGCTTTCGCCCAATTTCTCTCATGGCAATGTTTCTCAATTCAAGAGATGTGTGAGACTCATTTGCAGGTTTGAGCTTACACCGGCTTTCGTAGCTTGGCAATCTGCGAAGGTCTTGCCAACGAAGATGTCGCAAAGCAAAGCGTATAAACCTTCGCTGTACGGCTTGGATACTCTGGACTGCATTTTGGTAGACAGGGGACCAAACGACAACGCAGTACTAAAAAAAAGGACGAACAAAAGAGCAGTATAGTGCCTTCCGACAATAAACGTCTTTGAATTTTTTTGCGAAGCGGAAGATGAATCCTAACTGCGATTTTTAGAAACTGTGTAGGCAATGTGGTTCTCGAATGACAGTTTGGTGTCTAGCATTACTCCCAGACCCTTTACTGTTGCTTCACGTTTCAAGTGCGTTCCTCGGAGGATGTAGTCGTGGAGATACATCGCACGTTTTTGGTCAAAGGAGATAGTCGAGCATTTGGATATATTTTAGGACATTCTGTTGATCCGGCACCAGTCGTCGAACACTAGTAGTTCCTGCTGAAGAAAGTGGGCCTCTTCTGGACATTTCATGAAGGAGGTTCAGATGCTTCGGATGGCGTTGATATTTGTATCGTGATTGTTAGCTTTGTTGAGTTTTCTCTGGCGTCACAAACTTATCCGAGGGACACCGTGTAGCCACTAAGCTTCACGCAGCTTCAGCATCCAGCTCCGCTTGTTGAAGTGCCTGCGGATCGAATTTCTCTTTTACGTGTGGCCCATTTTCTTACGTGCTGAGAGAAGAATGTAAGTTAAGTTGAACTGGGCGCTGCAAAAAGTCTCTGTCCTTCCGGAGTGTAGAGGACTTAATCCTTTTCCGTACTACTTTTCTGAGGAAAATTGAGGAACCGTAAAAACAGTTTTTTCGACGATATTTTACACTTGAGGCTAGTACGTAGTGTGCATTACTATAGGACAAGCAATGGTCCGGAAATGCTTCAGCTGTCAGAATAACTTCCCTTGTACGCAGCCGACAAGGAGGGCAGACTGTGGACGCATTTGTTAAAATTATGTTGATAGAAGTAGCAAACATTATTTCAGGTTTCTACTGGCCAGCTGCATACCAGGTTTTACGGAGAAACACTTTTAGCATTAATACTCTGAGAACTGGCCATATAGTGCACTTGTTATTGAAAAAAAGCAGGTGTGCCTGTGATCGGACCTGACGTTTGTTTTTTCGCTGTAACTGAAAATTATTAAAAATAATAATTCAATATCTAATGTGGTATTCGATATACGTTTTTCGCATCTCGTTAAGTGGGTTTCGGAAGTCAACCAAACCGATCGCGTTTTCTGATCGATGAAAAATAGTCGCGATCGTTGAATTTTGTGATTGTACGAATAATGTTATTGAATGGTGAAAAATGAAGTCGTGCTTGCGTTGACTGAATGGTCAAAGAAAAATGCTAATAAAAAAAGAAGAAGCAGAAAACAAAAAGTTCTGTTCGAGCTGACCGGACTGACGGCCAAGAAATTCCCGAAATACTTGAGCGATGCGCACCACCGTCGGAGTTTGGACACCGAGGTTTGTATTGCCGAGGATCAACTGCTGGAGGAAAGCTCCCTTTCCTTGATCTCGCTGGTCAACTTGACTCGCTATATGTATATACGTACATGTGCATGTGTGCATGTATATTTGTAAGTATTTATGAATGAATGAGAGAAAGAGATTGATTTTCCAATTCCGGCCCGATATTGGTAAGTAATATTCCCAGTAACTCAATTTTAATCAACCATATTGAATACATAAAACCATTCCACAAATAAAGTATTGAAACTCGTCATATTTTTATCTCTTGGACGTCTATGAAGGTTGTTTGGGTTTCCAGCACTTTCGGCAATGGATGTCAGGATAATTATAAAATTTTCAAACTATTGTGAGGCCGTCGTACGCAAAGAGAAGTGGTTCTACGACACTCAACATGTTTGGCGAAATGTTAAATGGAAGGGGATAGGCTTATCTCGGTGACATTCTTCTCTTTTCAGAGAACCATAAGCCATAGCTATAACCATAAGCCATAGGGTGCTAGGACTATAGTTAATGCTAAAGTCCCAACCGTTTGAAGAGAAATGGAGCATCACTTAACCTTCTTAGACAAGATGCTCCCAACGACCATTTTTGAATATTTTTTTGTTCTGTACACCAAACAGGGCATTCTGTTCAACTATTCTCTCCGACTATTAATTTCCTGTTTCCTTTTATATCTACTGAAGGCTACGTGGGTTTCCCGTGTCTTCTTAAGGTAGATACCAAATCCTCCCTATCACCAACAGTTGCATGGTGAGCCAGGTGAGCAATCGAGGAGTGTCTTCGTGGAGATTATTGCGTGAAGAAACGTAGCAGTAATGTCTTCAACGAATTATTCCTCATCGTAGGTCCACCCACGAGGTGTGCAAACTGTGGTATCATGGAGGCTTAAATAAAATCAATGGATAAACAGTTAAAAGAAATAAGACTTAAAATAAATATGTGTTTTCTATGTTGAAATTCCAGAAAAATGGAAGAATGCCTACTAACATCTATCACAGCCTTCTATGATTGGCCAATGCTAGTTGATGATGACAACGGCAACAACCAAGATGAAGATCACGCGGGAAATTGAGCACAGATCGGATATAAATAGAACTTCGTATATCGCTCTCCTCACTTGTTTGGCAATTGTTAAGTGGGATACATCATCCGCACGTGATCATCGAAAAGCAGCCTATCATCATCCGTCCACGAGGAAGCCGGACCGAGGCTCGATTCGGAGCGCCCATCACCACTAGTAGGCAATCAGCAAGGCCAAAGTCTTCCCGAGCGCCTACTATCATCCATCCACGAAACAGCAGGGCTGAGGCTCATTTCTGAGTGCTCATCACCATCATCACGCGCAGCGAGTCAACCCGAGCACCTATCATCATCCATTCAAAAACAGCACGCGTAGCAGCGAGGAGAAGTCACCTGAGCGCCCATCATCATCGTCCATTCAAGAAACAGCCGGGACGAGGCTCATTGCTGAGCGCCCAGAATCGTGCGTCCGTCAGAACAACAGCGAGTTGTAGCCAGCCAGAAAGCGTTTGGCTTAAGCGCCAATCCATAAAAGGAGACCCTAGTATTGACAAGTCGACATATCAAAAACATCGACTCAAATCAGGATGGATGTTTTTGATTTGTCAACTTGTCATTCCCAGTAATATTTACTCAAATTTGAGTGAATCCACGTTTGACGAAAGTGAGCCAAAAAGGACTCAAAGTGAGTTAAAATGGCTTACCATGCACCAATACCTAAATCCTCCACTCAAGAGAATGTATCCTCAACGGAAGTCCTATCACCTACCACTATACGTCGCCCTGAACTGGAAGTACGCTCTTCCACCCAACATTAACAATCATGTCCTAGCTTCGGCTGGACATATACTAAAATTGGAACGATACAGAGAAGATTAGCATGGCCCCTGCGCAAGGATGACACGCAACATTAACAATCATATGAGAGACGGGACATAAATTCTAAAACGGAGCGCGCGAAATGATGTCAAACATTTCAATCAATTAACCTAGGGAGATATTTGGTAGCATTAGTATTTATTACTAGAAGTTTTTGGTAGACGGTTGCTTTTCATAAACTACAACATAACATTCATTTGATTCATTTATTCGACCTATTCTCCTACATGTGTGAGTTTTTCCATCTCCCTATATAATCAGTGATCATGTGCTCTGTCCTATTCTTACGACACGGAAAATCGGCAACTCAGCTCCAAACGAGTCTGCGCTCCTGGTATTAACGTTTCTCGTTCTACTTCATAACTTTCTATGCGCGCATAATGTATGGGATTCCGATCACGAGTCCGGATAGTGACCTACTTGAGGTTCACCTACTTGCGTCGATCGTCGTTGTCGATGACCTATCGACAGGATTCAATGTACAAGCTTTTGATGCTCCGATGAATGGAGATTTGCTATGGCGTTTCTCACGCCGGTACGATGGTGGTTACTCGGGCCTGCCGGGCGGTTAATGAGCCGGCGCGCGAACGCTGTCCTCGTGGAGAATCCCCGATTCTCCTCGGACAGATGTGGTGACGAATCAGCCCGCTTCCGGCCGGTTGGTGGATGCCGGGCATCTTCCGTCCGATTTGGAGAAGGTTGGCCGCGTTGGATGCGGAATTAATTGCTACGAATAACAGCAAACCAAACAACTGGACAGAACAGTGAATACACGAACGAGCACACACATGGACAGCACATTTGAGCACGCTAAAATAACCTGGAGATTTGGTAGCCTATCTACTATTTTGCACACAATTCACGGTTCATGCACAATTAATCTAATATCCATCTTTGTAACAAACACTTAATTAATCTAAACAGTTGGTGCGCCGTGCGTCTTGACTGCTATTTGGAACCCCAGCGAGTCTGGGTTCAATCCCAGTCGACGTCGGTGGTTTTTCTGATGAGAAAAAATCTGGTCACGTCTTCCTCCGGAAGGGAAGTAAAGCCGTTGGTTCCGGCCCATAGCCATGAGTCGTTAGGTAGGGTTCAGGTGGTGGAGTCGTCTCCCTGGCGTCGGTGATTGTCACCATGTGAGGAAATAGGCCGACGAAAAATAAACAAATATAAAAAATAAACAGTTGGCATCACTTTAAATTATCTACATTAACATCAAAAAGCAAAAACGACCACGAACAAACGCGTACACTTCCAAATCGTTGAGAAAACACGGACGGAATGATTAAGACTATGAATCCTCAGAATAAGGTAACATAAGATTCTAAGAAACCGGAAGTTTATCATTTAATGAAACCCTTCGTGTACTATCGTGAATCTGATGGCACAAAAGATAATTTGTATCGCGTAGTGCTACGATTGTCCCTTTCCTACCTTATCTATTAAACTAAATGGACCCGTCTTAGCCAGTATTACAGCTAAAATGCTGATGCACTCGCATAGCCTATCCTAAGGATCTAAATTTATCTACATTAAAGCAAACAAATTATGAACAAACTCTACAAATTTACAGATCGTTACATTTTACTCAGACAAAAAACAAAAATGATCACAAAAAAAATCATTTTAAGTCGGATATTTTTGAAACTCTCAAGGAATAAATAAACACATATCAAAGGGTGTACGGAATCAAATTGCGACACAAACAAATATTCGGCAAAATTCGCCCGTTCAACCAATCATCTTCAAAGTTTTAGGGAGTAAAATAAAACATGTTATCTATATTTTCCCATGTTTGTTTTATTCAATTTCAATTCCATATCGAAATGCACGAACGTTCTTCTTTATACCACTCATAAGGTCCTGTACAACATTTGACCAACTTTTTTAGCGTGGCAAAAAAAGGGTGCTTAGGATGCTTCTGAAGTGCGTGCTTCATGATGGCCCAGTACTTTTCAATTGACCGCAGTATCGGTGCGCTCGGGGGTTGAGATGCTGCGGCGCGAAATTGAACTCCTTGGCCTTGTACCACTCCAAAACCTCTTTCGAGTAATGGCACGAGGCTAAATCCGGCCAGAAAATCGTAGGACCATTGTGTGGCCTCAGAAGAGGAAGTAGACGCTTTTGGAGGCATTCCTTTAGGTACACCTGCCCATTGTCAAGAATGGGGTACTCCGCTTTCCACACTAGCAAATTGCTTGCCAAATCATATATTTTTTGGCCAACTTTGACATCTTTTGCTCTCTAACGTCGTCAGGGACATCGAATTAATGATGAGCAGTGAAAAACTGGAGCCCCGGAAGCTGCCGGAAGTCTGCTTTTACATACGTCTCATCATCCATAACGAAACAATGTGGTTTCTTAATCATCTAGGTATAGAGCTTCCGTGCACGTGTTTTACCTACCGTATTCTGCCGTTCATCGCGATTATGCGCCTTTGGGACTTTGTACGTGTGTAGTCCTTCACGTTGTTTCGTATCCTGCATGAAAGTTTTAGTTATATTTAGTTTCTTCGCCATATCTCGAACTGAACTGTTGGGATTCCTCTGCGAAGCTTGAATTACCCGCTTGTGATCCTTAATACTATATAGAGATCCATTTTGCCACTTTTTTCTTTCCGATCGATGGTCAACCGTTCGTGGTACCAATTTAAAACACGAGACACCGTAGAATGTACCATTCCCATGAGAAAGATCCGGATTTTCGAGGTACGTGCTCAAAATTTGTTTGCGTGGCTGCTGTTTTTCAGACTCCATCTTCGCAATGATTGCACATCTGCTAGTAAAACTTATACAACGTAAACAAATACACATTGAACTAATTCCACCCAAAATTTCAATAGAAAATGCCCAACGGGTAAAACTTACAGCCAGTGCTGAGCTCCATCACGGTACTGACAGCGTTAGAATAGACAAATGAGATTCTTGCAATTGACAATCAAATCAACATAAGAGCATCTCACTCTCTCAAACTTCTCATCATCATGAAATAACAAACCGAGAGATATTTCTCTCGCGTTTCTCACTCATTTTCTATATCTTGTAATCAAGTGTTATGATACGATCGTATCACCAAGAATAAATATACCGTCATGGAAATTGACCGTCATTTTACTTCTCTAGTAAACAGACGATCATGATGGTCATCGCTAGTAGCGGTGTTTCTCACCGTCAAAATCAGAGAGACATTACCCCGTCAGTGGCGATATGGCCGCAGATTGAGCGTTACGATTGAAGGTTCAGTTATTGTTTTTTTTTTCCTTTAACCCTTATGTGTTTCACAGGGTACCCGGGTACCTTTTAAGGTTTTACACTAAGGAAATTCATTTTTTTTGATAGTAAGCTGAAATTCACTGACATGTTTGTAAAAAACGGAAGGCGAATTTTTGAATAAAAACATTTTGTAAAGTACCAAGAGGTTGTTCGACAGGCACCGTGACCATTTGGAATCATTTGGTTTCCGGTGTTCCGGGTTTCCAGGGCTGTGATGCGACACGAAGACACTATTTGGGAATATCAATTGAATTTCCGTGAATAAATGTCAATATCTTTGGAAAAATTCTTAAAAACTAGGTCTATTCCATTGTGGGCCATTAGCCGATTTATCCCCGGAGCGGCCATTCTGTAACAGGTTTCCGTGGTGCCTCGAGTGGCCATGAATATTTTCAGAAAAAAAACCTACGAATACGGGCAGCAAAGTTCATGAAATTTCTCCAGTAGGATATTTTTCAACATTTAGTGGCCATCGAATGATTTGTTTTCGGAACGTTGAAAAAAAGCCTTCTGGAGAACCTTTACAATTTTGAACCCATATTGCCAGGGTTTCCTTCTCAATAAAGTAATGGCAACTTGAGGACCCACGGGAACCTGTTCCAGAATAACCGATTCGGGGATAGATTATCAGATAGCCCCAAATGTGAAGAAGTTTGATGACGTTCCGAAACCCCACGGGAACCTGTTCTGGGGACAAATCATCAAGTGGCCACAAAACGTTCAGAGATAGCCTTCTGAAGAAATTTCATGAATTTTGATAACAATATTGCCAGGGTTTCCTTCAAAGTTTGTTTCTGGCAACTTGATGACCCACGGGAACCTGTTCCAGAATAACCGGTTCGGAGACAGATCATCAGATGGCAACAAAACGATGAGAAATATCCGCCTGGAGAAATTTCTCTAATTTTTATACCCATATTGCCAAGGATTCCTTCTAAATATGTGCCATTCGATACCACAGGGAAACCTATTACAGAATGGCCGTTCCAGGAACAAGTTGGCATATGATCCACAATGAAATAGAAATAGCTCGTGGGAATTATTCCAAGGATCCGGGAAATCCAATTGAAATTTCCTAATAGTGTATCCGTACCGGACCACAGCCCTGACAACCCGAATTTCCGGGAACCAGATTAATCCAAACGGATATTGCCGATAATATACATGAAGAGGGTGAGTTTTTGAATCTAACGGTGCCAAAAGAATTAAAATTGGACAATAATTGCCCGAGGTTAACACCTATTATGCTGAAAATATTTGTCTTGCATATCGTTCTCAGAGATAATTAGTGAGTGATTGATTTTCATACTCTCTTCATATCACATTCTCTAGCAGTCATGTATGCTTTTGTCATAAACGGTCAAATGAGATCAACCTGTTTGTGAGTGACACAGTATTTGACCATCATTCGTGAGTTCTAATGCTCACGAGAAGATGATGGTCATAGTCTTATAACCGTCATGAAAATGCACAGCACTGCTTACAGCCATTTAAAAGTGGTGGCCGTTGATGGTGCCGGTCATAGTATCTGTCAAGATAATCAATAACGTTAGGTGGAATTAAATGGAAATTACTAACCTTTCTTCTCATTTTCTAGTTACACATATTCCACTAAAAAGCTCTCACACCTACAATCCATTAAGTTTAGTATCTCAAACTGGATATGTTGATCTATTGGATTATCGATGTATTCGCGTTATAGGTTGAAAACTGCATAAGTCCTTATCTCGAAAATCGAAGGCAGCTCACTCAAACCAAGAGCATCATCGGATAGGGGAAGCTTTGCCGTATACGATTATTTAGTTGATTTGCAAGGCGCTTTGCGTCCAAGCGCTAATCTTGTTATGAATATAAATGCAGATAGTACCTTATCAATAGCATCACTTCCCCCCGAACGCACCGGAACTGCAGCCAATTGAAAATTACTGGGATCGAGAATTTCACGTAGTCAAAATTTGATACTGATAGGGAATGTTGGCAATACACACATTCAGACCGAAATGCAGGGATAAATACAGCATGAAGTCCGAATTGCACCAAACCATAATTCACACTTCTCATATCTATTGAGCAAAAACAGTAATTAAGGGAGGATATTCAGTTAGGATGACCAAAAAAACCTTTTTTTATTTTTGCATGAAAAGTTAGTAAGACTCCTGTAGACTGCGCTCCTGAAACCCTTTTTTCGAAATTCAATCTCCAAGTGTTTTGTTTTTTCGTTGTTCGAAGACGCCTTGTTCGCACGCAGACCGATAATTAAAACTTTCAACGCGTTTTTCTCAAAACAGCATTTTTGGAGTTTATGCCGGTGATAACTCGACAACTAATTATTTGATTAAGCTGAAACTTACAGCTTTTTTTTTATTATAGTATTACCTTCTATATGCATTTTAAATTATTGTAATATTAAATGTGATCAAATGGCGGAAAAATATGTATTTTTTCAAAAAAGTTACGCCAAAAGTGCAATAATTTGTTTTTACTTTTTTTTTTTCAATTTATCTACTAACTGCAAGTGTTATTAATGTTATTTTTTTGAGTAAGCAGGATTCAAATCAAAACTGCGACCAAGAGAGCCGGCAGAAGCAAAGTACAACGACTTTTTCAACGTACTCTAACGGCCGCCATTTTGTTGAAAAAAAAATTGAAAAAAATATTTTTGTGTACTACATGGATACACTTATAATTGTAAAAAAGTTTCAATTGGTTTGAGTAAAAACTTCCCCTTGAAATTTTTTTGATCGAAAATGATTTTTTTTCTTGTTCCTTCTTAATTAGAATCACCAAAACCAACTTATTTTTTTTGTTGTTGCGGTGGAGAACCACTGCGTCCACTGAGTTGAACTTTTTTGGTTTATCCCTATTTACTATTCTAATTCGCATCTAAAAGCTAGATCACCATTTGTCAAGTGACCAGCCTAAGACGCGTCCCAATCAGGCAAAATTGAGTCTATAAAACCCACCACCTTTCCAGGATTTACCGTCCAAATTTCTTTAGATTGCATATAGCCACTGTACAGAAATTTAAGTCTGCTCTTGTACACAGTATCACAACTGCAGAGCAGATGTTCCGAGGTTTCACGTTCCATGTTACAGAAACGACAGATATCATTATGAACCTGGCCAAAGTTTTTCAAATGATATCTACTCGGGCCATGTCTGGTTACTAGGCCAGTATAGGTACAAAGAACTCTCTTATTGAGCTCCAGAAGCTTTTTACCAATTGTAACATTTGGAATTATAAATCTTTTCGATTGGACAGACTTTGTAGTGACCACCCAATTGGTCCTCACCCTTTGCTCTTCCCAAGATTTTAATTCCATTTTTATGGCATAGTTAGATATGGGAACGTTCATTAATTACGTCACGCAAAAATTGACTTATTACAATCCCCCTTCCCCCCCTTGTCACGTTTTTTGTATGGACCTTCAAATTTTTTTGTATGGATCGTCACGTTTTCCAAAACCCCCCCGCCATAATTAATGGACCTTCCCTATACCAATAAACTGTGCATTTGAACCTTGTTAAGCAAGCTCGTCTGCCCTTTCATTGCCTTCAATGCCACAGTGTCCCGGAACCCAGAATAAAGAGGAAAACTCCGTCATGTAAAATGAATAACCAAAATATTAGATGAAAGGAAGTTTCCATGAAACAAAGAAACGCAATATTTACTTTAATTAATTATTATTCCTGAAAAAATCTACACCCAAAATAAAAAAGCAAGATTGTATTGCGATTTCGCATGATTTTGTTTCATATTTTGATATGTGGCGAAAAAATGCTCTTTAACTGTGGGCAAAAATGCAACACATCAATTTGTTATGAAAAATTCAATGCGTGCGTTACGCGGTGCAATGTTTTATCATATATAAGTTTTTAACCAATTTGAGTGCAACTCGTCGATCGCATACACTTGCATGGCTTCGATTATTTCATAATATTCCTTGTGGATCAACATGGGCAAAATTGTGTTGTACATATCATGCAGTTTTCTCAAGATATGATTACAAAAATAGCAATTTTAGGGTAACGCAATTTGTGCCACCTTTTCAACTTTTGAATGAAGCTATTTAGTAGAAATAAATAACCACAGTGTTCCAAACCAACATTTGCCTCTGCCAAACATACTCGACGACAGAGGGCGTTTAGATTATTGAGGTTATATAAGAGCAATATGATAGCTAGGACAATAATGCACACAATTCGCAGGGTAGCTGGTGGTCCGAATTGGGCCAGCTCCCCCTATTGATAAAATGTACATTCAGCCTATGGTGACCATATTCCTCCGCCGTCGTCCCCTACATTTCCGTTAGTTGAAGCTTACAGCACTTTTCTGGAATAAGTCATTCAGTTCGTTGTATTTCAAGTGATCGCGCGTTTTCCGTGCACAAACTTGCCATTTTCCACACGCAGGTGCATTTGTAACAATGTATGTAATCCCTGCGAATGCACACACCGGCAAGCGTGCAACTGATTCTACTTCAATTAATTATCATACCTTGTTCACCAGTTTGAAGGCGTATGCCAACTACAGTGGAAGATAAACTCATTTCGCACAACTTCATCCCGCTTCGGAAGCCTGCGAGTTATGCGAGGCGAACACATCCCTTCAGAAAGCAGTGCAAGAAGGGAGTAAACAAACTGCTCAAGAAGCCGCCGCCGCCGGTGGCTGTGCCGCCATTACAACAATGTCAGTCAGAGTCGTGTGAAGAAGGCGAACGATGGCTTCTTCAACGTGTGCATCCACGTGTCTCTGTGTAGCGCGAGCAAACGATATGCACATTTGGGAAAACAAGCCTCCTTCCACAGGACCGAGGACCGCGTCTTTGTTGGGTTGAGTGGGGTGGTAGGATCGCTCCATACATTCTGAGCTGCCCCTCGCAACGTGGAATGGGGTTGGTAAACCAGACAGACTGGAAAAGCGATAGCGGCGGTTGCCTTCGGGAGATATGCGCGGCTTATGCAGCATCCAGGAATCCAGCGGAACAATGATGGCAAGGAATGCGCTCTTGAGGGACGAGGGACGACGCTAGCCGGCAGCAATGAAGAAGAAGGGCGGCGAAGGAATTTGCAGGACCGTTTTTTTTGTGTGCATTGTTTTGGAATGTGGAAGCACTCAGCACCAGACAATGTGGTATTGTTTTTACAATAGAAATTGCCGGGATTTTCTGCCTAATGGACCTGTTTATGGTTGATCAGAGAGGCGTCGGAGTTGAAAATTCGTTGCAAAAATGAGATGATATAAAGCAGATTGAAGTAGATCGTTACTTTGATATCTATAAATAGACGGGTATTAATTCGCAATGCTCATAATTAGTGACAATCGGTTGTTCGTTGAATGAGCTACATGAAGCAGTCGTTATCTGTAAATGGGTTTCGAAAATAAATTGAATTCTTTGTTGTTGATTATAATCATCATCGTCATCCCACACCAAACATTTTCCCACTCAATACCACCCATTGCGTTGTTCAACCCCCTAAGTAGGTGTCAAAGGACGCAGCTGGAAGACTTAACGGTGTGATTATTTTTGGCTTCTTGATTCCGAAGAAGTCAGCAATGGCAGCACAATGCAAAGGAAGCCATTGTATTCTCTATTGAAGGGCTTTTGAGGAAGTTATGGTGATTAACCTTTGAGTTGAATGTGACCAATTAAGGGTGAATTAATATTGACTATTCCGGTTTGATTCACTTGATTAGTTATCCGTGGAAGTTTTCCGGCAACTGTGGCAGTGTCTAATGGTTGAATTTATGTTAAAAATGTTTAAGGTAGATATTGGTTTGGTAATGATTAACGTCTGGAAAACCTCTTAATTTTGCACAAATTGAATGGAACATTTCTTAAAGACTCAAATTTTTTGACGTGGGTCTACTATTTTTTAGAAACGTTGCGAGTCACTAAATTTGCTGCGGAATTGAGTAAACACAGATTAAGTCTATTTGGTTTGAAATTAATATTTTTTGGTGAAAAACGATATAATCACTTAAATATATAATAAATATGAACTAGGCGATTTTCTTCATTATTCAGTGCGCTGAATGTATGGAGATGAGGGACAAAAAGCAAAACAGGAGAATATACTAATTTTAACACATTGCACAGTGGGCAAGAACTGATGAAAACTAAGGAAACAAACTGTAACTTTTGTCGCTTTTAAGCGCGGCTTGTAGACAAGGCCATTTCCGCTTGAAAATTGTCTGGGAAATCGAATGGAACTGGTTTCAATCACCGCACGGATGTGGTTGTGGAGTTATAGTGCTTATTTTACCCCACTTCCCCTTATATTTTTGAATAATTTATAGATATCTCTGCACGGAGAGGCTCAAGATCAACAAAATAGTGCAAGTCCTCCAAGAAATTTCACATAGGACTAGCCCTATTTTGTTGATCCGGAGCGACGCTGAGCAAAGATATCTATAAATAATTTCACAATATAAGGGGAAGTGGGGTAAAACCAGCAATATCTTCCTTCACAGAGCCGTAGGGTCGATAAAATAACTATTTTACGATTCTCAAATTTTTTTTACGTAAGCCGAATCTTATTTGGTTGATCTTGAGCCACTCCGAGCAAAGATATCTATGAACTATTCAAGAATACAAGGGGAAGTGGGGTTAAACCATTCATATCTTTGTTCATAGAGCCGTGCGGTAGTTGAAACAACCTCTATTCGATGCTCCAAGTAAATTTCACATGGGACTAGTCATATGGAGACGTGGGCTCCGGCCATATCTTTGTTCATAGAGTCGATAGATGAAAACTTTTATTCGATTCTTCTGGAAATTTCACATGGGATTAGCATTATTTTGTTGATCTTGAGCCTCTCCGTGCAAAGATATCTATATATTATTCAAAAATATAAGGGAAAGTGGGGTAAAATCAGCCATATCTTTGTTCACAGAGCGATAGATGAAATAACTTTTATTCGATTCTTCAGGAAATTTCACATGGGATTAGCATTATTTTGTTGATCTTGAGCCTCTCCTTGCAAAGATATCTATAATTTATTCAAAAATATAAGGGGAAGTGGGGTAAAATAAGCTCCATAGCTCCACAACCATATCCGTGCGGTGATTGAAACCAGTTCCATTTGATTCCCAGAAAATATCTAAGCAGAAATGGCCTTATTTGCAAGCCACGCATAAAAGCGACAAAAGTTACAGATTTTTTTCTTAGTTCTCGTCAGTTCTTGCCCACTGTGCATTGGTGTGACAGAAAAAGTCTTTCGTGATAATGAGAGATGTCATTCACTTTGGCAAGCCCCTTTTTAAAAAAAATAATAATACAAAGCGTTCATATCTTCAGATAAGCTGGTTAGACATCGTGTCTTAAAATTTCAATTAAATGTCAATAATTGCATTTAAAACTCATTTATTTGTGCTTAAATAAAACAATAATCAAAATCCTGAATATCGGTTAATGTAAAATATTGTTGAAATTTTCTTATAACTTCAACTCTGATTGCTTCAAATATCATCTTCTCTAAATGTCTTTTCGGCGTAATTGCATTCTCCGAAAAATAATCATAAATTTATCATCTACTTCTTAGTTTGATAAGTGATGATGATGTTGATGATATTGATGATGATGTTATACTACCATTTATTGTAGCTAAGATAACTTTCCATAGCAGTGGAATAATCTGAAAAAACGATTTTACTGGTTTCTATTGTTGTTTGTGATCATCTGTTTGTTTCGATTAGAAGGAGGCAGTCCCATGCTCCCCATCCAAATAGTTTCACGTAGGTGCCCTGGTGGTCCCTCAATTTTCCCGCTATGAATATTTAGTACATTTTGACTTAGTCATTTGATAGTTTACCTTGTTTTTAAAAGTTTTGCTGAAAGTATTATTGGTTAGGGTTATATACCGTTTTTATAGGGACAAAATAGTTAAAAATTAACTGTTTTTCTCCGCGTTTTTGAGAGCCACCACCTCTCAAGTGCCTGAAAACTCTTTGCGAGATTCTCTCGGTCTACATTCAAACTCCAACAAGATCTTCGGGTGGTTTTCGTGGTATTTCTGCTTTTGAAGAGCTCATTTGAGTAATACAGATCCAGCGGAAAGATGTATGTGCTATATGGAATGCTCGCAATTTGGGATCGGGACGATAACAAGCAAATGGAGGAAGGAGAGAAGTCATTACTGATTGGTAGCATGCAATGCGCATGTGATATATACATGGTAATATTCAAACAACTGCCGTTGAGAATGGT